>JANHFM010007010.1:37145-55037 GCA_032468115.1 Grayia smithii
TCACCTTTTACATTGCATTACTGAAATAAATGAACTTTTGCATGATATTCTAATTTTTCGAGTTTCACCTGTAGTTCCCCCGACTATGCTTTAATGCAGTATATTAATGTAGATATTTTCTGCATCTATACAATTGCTTAAAAATTATGGAAATATGATAATATATGCCTTAAAAATACAATAGATGCATTGTAGTGTTTAAGGAAGTAACTCAAATGGCTCCCACTGTGATGCTGCTTTCAATTTTACTGTGATTATTGCAGACCTACTTTACGGAATTGTTTTGAAGAAAAAAATCTCTCCAATTCAGAATTTTCCAAATCTGTTCATAAATTGTCTTTTTCTAAATGTTATGAAGTTTTTGCTTGTTTTCAAGTAATTGGTTTTTATTATGTGTGATGAAAATGAATATAATATGCTGCTTAGAATCAAAATTATAGTAAGCAAAAATTTAAACTTGATGCTTCCCTGAAAAACACTTAAAGCATAATTGGTTAAACATTTTATCTATTTACTTTAATTACTATAGTTTTATATTGCCTTTTTGAAACTGCAAAGAAAGTAGGCTAGTAAGAACATTTGCCTACCAAATATATAGATTTGTAATTCCCAATTAGTGTAACTTGGAGCTAGCACCACATAAATGTGTGTGTGTGTGTGTGTGTTTGTGTCTGTCTGTTTCATTCTATTTTGCATCTTGCTTTTTAAAAAGAGGCATCTGGGTACTTTGATATCACTGCTATAATAATTAAGTAATTAATATAAATAAAAATTCCTTTCCTGCTACCCAATCCAGTTCTTGTTTGATTCTAGAACTTAATAATTTAGTTTTCTTCTTCATAAGTATTATTTTTTTTAAAGTCTAACTTTGGCTTCTAAAATTTGTTACTCTTATTGTTCGGAGATAATGAGAGAAATTTTAACATATCTAGTTCTTTTGCATATTTTGATGCACATCAACTCTTGCCAGGAAAGCCAATAAAGTAAAGAAATGGAAATCAATTCAGAATTGCTAGTGGGTACCAAGTTGAGTTTCTTGATAAATAAGTGTAATTACAGCTGGAGAATGCTACACCTCTTAAGGTGGCATATTCAGTTACCTTTTTTGCAAGCATAGATTTGTCAGGGTCTAAAAATAAAACAAATTATTTTTGTTTTGAGCTTTAAACATACAATATTAAATTAAGAATGATTTTGGTGTGTTAATATTTATGTGTCATTTTTTTTTCTGTGACAGAATTATGGATCCAAATTTGTTACGAGAACGAGAACTTTTCAAAAAACGAGCACTCTGTACACCTGCTGTAGAGAAACGTCCAGCACCTTCTGATTCCTCATCTTCTAAAAAGAAGAAAGCCAAAGTAGAACAGAGTGGTTCATCAAGTTCAAAACCAAATACAGGTTAGTGGGGGCAGAGGGAAATTTGAGATAAGCAATTGATGCATGTACCTCTTGTTGATGGGTGCAGGTTGACTTGCATAGATAGCTGGGATAGAATAAGGTGAACATATTGGCCTAAAATTGAATTTTTGGATGTGGCATACTGACCAAAATGCATGTGAAAACTGATAACTAATTGAAAACTTACTGTTAGGGAATGCTGCACATAGCATGATTGTGGCTAGTAACATAGTCTATTCTTACTCATTTAACATACTAAAATTCTTATGTGAAAGTCTTAATTGGCCACGATAGGTGATGAAGATAAATACCTGTGTCATCAATTAGCAAGTCTGACATTTGGAAGATTACAACTAGGAATGTATGTAAATGTAAATAACAAGAAAATGAGTTAATGAATAAGTTGTGTAAAAATAAATTTGTATTGAAACTAAGAGAAAAATGAAGGATGTAATAATCTAAATGAAGATAATCAGATTTTATGGAATGGAGCTGATGAACACTTGCAGTGAAATGAAGGTATAACTTTATGAATGAAAGAGCTAAAATGTATGTCAAAAGATGAATGTCATCTAAATTATGGATACAAATAAAAGTTGGAATCTATGAATTGTTGATAGTTGTATGTTATGCTCCAGTGTGTAATGCTAATGGAAGAACCAGAAATGACTATGGAAAAAATCATTGTACATGAGTCCAGGAGAAAAATTACTCTGCAAGGTGATACGGACAGATGGGAGAAAAAAGAAGTAGAGAAAAAGTGGACTATTCAGAGACCCAAGAATAGCAATAGTACTTGGACTTATATTCCACTCCATAGTGCTTTACAACACTTTTTAACTTTTTTCAAAGGAAAAAAAAAGAGTTGTCTAAACTGCATTTCCCTTCTACCCCGCAAGGATAGAAAAACATAAAAGTGTTTATCTTTACCACAATATGCTGAGTAGTTTACAACATCAGCACATTGCCCCCAACACTCTGGGTCAGTTTCTGCTTTAAAAATATATGTTTGTTTTAATTATATAAATATTTACCCATATATGGCAAAATAAAGAGTATAAGTCTACAAGCATGATTGGTTTGAATATTTATGATGAAAATTGAAAGAATGAGTGAAGTGTGTAAAATTGATCAGAGGTTCTGAACATTTCCCAGTAAGATTGAAGAGTGGATCTTGGAAAAGAAGTGTCCTGGAAGAAAAGGAAAGAAGTGAAAGTAACAAGAGTGAAAGTATAATAAATACAAGAGAGCAAATATGATACACTATAAAAATAGAAAGAATGGAAGGGAGCAATAAAAATGTTCATGTGGAAGTTCTGTAATCAGACTTGTGGTATTGAGTGCCAGGAAATTATGTATAGTTAGAATGTATAGGAATGGTGGAAGGATGAAAAAAGCTATGGTTAAAAAAAATGCACATAAGTGCGAATACAGAAATAATACATTCTGGAAATGGATGAAGAGGGCTCAACATGGAGTTTCCAGCAGAGTGAATAAGATTTTAAAAATTAAGCGATGAAATGATTTGCAATGAAGCTGAAATGAACCAATACATAAGTGACTTGTATTGTCATAACAGTGATATTTGTGTGGAATTGAGCTGAATACAGTATATATAACTAACCAAGACAAAAATAATGAAAATGAAGTCATAAATGCATAAGAAAGTTGAAAATGGTAAGGCTATATGTCTGATAGCTCTAACTGAAGAAATGTTAAAATATGGATGTGACTTGCTTATGGTGTACTGCAGGATTTGTTTAATACATAGGCGAAGACTGCATCTGTGTCTGGTAGTTGGGGATTGCTGCTAATTGTTCCTCTAGACCAAAGGTGTCAAACTCACGGCCTGTGGGCCGGATGCGTCACATGCTGGTCACCCCCATCCCCTGTTTAGTGAAGGGGGGAAAGTTGCAATATGTCATGTGATGACAACCTGACGTGCCAGATTGACACCCCTGCTCTAGACAAAAGGAAAAGTGCCAATAATAAATGCTAAAATTATAGAATTCTGCTTGAAAAGGTACAACAGGTGGCAATTAACAAAATTTGGGAAGTGCAGCTCAATTTTATATTGAACAAAAGTTTCCAGAACAAACCTCTGCTCTTCAGTAGGAAGAAAGTTTATTTGCATATTTTGAAAATGCATGCAATAACATGAATAGATTTGAATTAGGGAATATTTTGCATGAAAGTAAAGTTGAAAAGTAGTTGTTGAATATCATGTAAGCATTATATGATGAAAATAAAGGTTTGGAAAGCTGTAATTCCATACTGAATAGAAAGTAAGACATGGAAAGTAAGATAATTGTCCCATTGGTATAAGAAATTGTTGAGGGTTTTTAGAAGAATATTAATTGGATATACAGACATTAATGTATGTTTGCAGCTGGATGATACTGTGTTACTAATTGAAATACTTAATACTTAAACCAGCACTAAATCATATGATGCAATAAGATATATGGACTTTATACATAAAGGGTGAAAAATTAAACCAAATTGATGAATTTTTGTACATTGATGAGAATGTACACTAAAGATGAGGAAATGAAGAAAATTTAACAAGTGTAAATGTTCATAGAAAAATAATGGGTGACATATGGTCTGTTAAAAATGTTTGTCAAAAGGAATAAAAGGAGTAAAAATGGTTGTTTACAAGAGCATGTACCTTGCCATTTTGTTATATGGAATTTGAGAGGAATGCAATATGCTGAAGAAAACATTATTTAATACATTATTTAAGTGTATTTGTTCAAACATGAAGGAACATGGAGAGGTAGCATTAAGAACAAATGGGTGCTGATTAATGTGGGTTGAATATAGCACTGAATAACCAGTATGAAAGAAGCATATTGAAGTAAAGATAGAGAGAAAGATAGAAAGAAATAACAAATATATGAGGAAAGAGATGAATGTGTTGAAAGATAGCAGAAAATTGTGGTTGGATGCAGTTAGTGAGATGCTCAAAAAGAGAGAAGTGTGAAGCTTAAAAAAACAAGGTAATTTATGAACTAAAGTTTCTAATGTTGTACAAGCAAGGATATTAAGTAAGGACTACCCATGTTGTGCATACTTATTTACTTAGTGGGGTTTCTTTCTAGCTGTGCAATGAGTGGAATGGTCCAAGCAATTTGCATTTGATTATATTTTTAATGTTTTTTTAAAAAGTTCCTCCACTAACCTAGCTTTCTACTTCTAAGATAATATCTTCAGGCATGTTTCTTTTCTTTTCTGGGAATGTTCCAGGTTTTGGAATTTCTGATGGAGTTTTTTGTAATTGATGTAGGAGCAATGAGTCAAATGTCCTGATTTTTGCAGTACCACAAACAAATGATTTATATAATAAAAACAATCTTTACCATTCTGTCACTTCTTGTTGCATAAATGTGCTTGCTTGCTTTCTCCTTCCCTTTTTTAATCTTCATGCTGATGATCTTATTATTCAGGGCTGATGAAATAAGCAACATAAGTGGTAGACATGGTAGAAAATAATGTGGCCAAGGAAATATAATCCTAAACTGATTTGATAATAATTATTTCTGCTGATTTAAGATTGAGAAAGGACTGTTGCCCCATTTTATGATCCCAAATTTTGATAGCCTATATAGCATAGATTGTAGCATGGAGGACTCAGTGTATAGCTGCTGTTTTGATGGCAGTCCCATGTTTTTAATATTCACTTTAAATCAAATTAAGGGAACAAGTTTATTGTCATTTGCTATAGGTTTTTTATGTATTGGATTAAATATTAAAATGAAAAGCTGGACTGTATAAGGAAGCATTAACATTTCCTTTGGCTCTGTTTCTTAGCTGACTATAGTACTTGTGTAGGGCTGACATGATCACTGTATAATTAACTATGGGAAATATAATTGCTAAGAAACTAGGAAGTGTTTAAGCACTAAGAAAAAGTGTTTTGATGTACAACTACCCTGTTTCCCCCAAAATAAGACATCTCCTGATAATAAACCTAATCAAGCTTTTGAGAGCATGGCAATAAAGCCAAGCGCTTATTTCAGGGTTCAACGAAATATAAGACAGGGTCTTATTTTTGGGGAAACACAGTAATAATCATCCATATCTTTTACTTATATAATATTTAAAAGATTTTTAAAGGATTATTTTGAACCTTTTGAATTGGCATAGTCTCTTGTTTGAGGTAATGGGTAATGGGTTTGAGGTAACTACTATTTTGATACATTAAAGATATAATCAAATTGATTGTATGGCAAATGATACTTTTATATTCTGTGGTATCTTAATATGCTTTCATTTATTCTGACTGCATTTTAAATAAAGCAAAAAGCAATTCATTAGATGAACAAAAATTTATTTAATCAGTACTAGTCAACAGCAGTTCATTATAAAACAAAACAACCCTCTGTTTTCACACCACACAGTGACATTATCCATTAGCAAGTATTTGTAACCTTTTCAGGTTTCTACCCATTGGCAAAAAAGGGATTGCTAATAGCGATATTTAAGGCTAAACAGGATCTGAATTGCTTGGTCCTAAAATACAAGAGGCTTCAATATAATGTTGAACATCTGTTTGTTTCCGGTGCTGAAGATCATTCCACCACTACACCACTTCTGTTTCATGTTTTCTGAACCTGTTCATCATAGATCTAACAGGATTGGGTTCATTGTCTAAGTCTTTCATGGTTTTGTTTTTAACACAGCAGCAACAGTCAAGCAGCTCATATAAAAAGGCTAGTACCACCAAACATATTACAGTAAATATAAATATGACCAGGATGATAAAACAGGCAGTGTTCCAGTTGTCATGGAAAGGATAAATTTTCTGCACTTGAAAGCCAAGATACTGATAGAGGGATGTGGTTTCATTCCAGCGGCTAATGTTGAATGTTGCCATGTTTGGAAACTCCTCTGATTTCTCCCTCTGCAATAAATTAAAATATATAAATAGTTAGGGTTCTTTTCTCCTTTACTAACAAACTAAAACTGAAAAAGCAATTTTTAGTTTACTACATGTCATAAATATTTCTTTATAAAACACAAGTAGACTATTTTCCCAGGGTCAATGGCCCTGGGAAAACCTCTGGGGAGGTTTTCAGGTGATATCACCAGAAAGACAATGACAATCCTTGAAGGGGCAAATTAGTTTTGTTTTGTTTTTTGCCATATTGAGTGTTTTTTGGAGTTTTAGGAATGGAAATTAGAGTAATTTACCTTCTTCTTCCTTTGAGAGAAAAAGTTACATTTTGGTACCAAATTTTGTTAGCGCAGGGTTCTCAAAGAATAAACAAATAGAATACAGCTATTAAAAAAAGCAGAACAAAGCTCTGCTTTTTAAAATGATGGTGCCAATTTTTCCATAGATCATCATCGGTTTCCTGGTTCATTTAGCAAGTAAGCTGGGAGTATGCTGTTGCAGTAAATACCAATAAAAAGTTTTTTGCCTGAAGAGCTAGATAATAATCTCCGCTTCTAATCTTTTTTTTTGTACCTTATGATTCATGACTAATGTATCTTTTCTTTTATGTACACCAAGAGAGTATGCACCAAGACAAATTCCTTGTGTGTCCAATCACACTTGGCCAATAAAGAATTCTATTCTATTCTATTTTACAAATGGTATCATAATAACAAGCGCTGCCTGCATTCATTTTGGAGTGTTTGATTGGCATACTCATTCTGAATAATCATTTGCAATTCAGTTCTAGTTGAGAATGTAGTTCTATTTATAGCTCACAGCATAATTGTATATGTGACTACACAAATGTATTGAATTTATTATGATTACTCCCAGATAAACCATTACAGTATCAAATTACATTTTCAATATGTTTTTTGAAGAAGCATTTGAAAACATTTGCTGATGTAAATAGACTTACCAATGCTGCAGTATTGCAATTGTTGATTTCTGGTTTCATCTTTATTGATAAAGCCAAAGTGTTTGGCATTGATAAAGCTAAACATTCACTATTCTGATTTTCTGAAAAATCTCAGTTTGCCAGCAATTATCTAAGGCTGCTATACTGAGGGGATGCTATGTTGCTAGGCTTGCAGAAACAGTGCCTTTCAATTCAGTGCTGGCAACATCATAATATCAGGAGGGACAGGCATGTGGGAAGAGGCCAGGGATGTTGTGGGTACCAACAGAGGTCACATGGAAGGCTACTGGGAGGATGCATATAAGTTGCTCACCTCAGCTTAAACTATTGTACTTAACTTTTTATGGACTCATAGCTAGAACAATAACAGCAGCATTAGAGCAGAATTTAATTGGATCTAGAAAGTGTTTTCTACTCAGTTCCTAGAAAATTTTGTAATTTATGGGAAACAATTTCCTTTTACTACAGAGCAGGGAAAAGAACTGGGTGGGACTGACAGATCTTGCTCAAATCATATTAATCTTTGAAAGCTACGTTATACTTGAAAGAAAGTATATAGAAGAGTTCAATAAAGATGCTTTCTAGCAGCATTTTACTTTTCATATATAATTCTGTTCCATGGCATCCAGATGATGCTGTGAACATTGGCCATCCAAATGTCCATTCCCAATTCCAGGAACCAGAGGATGTCTCACCCAGTATGACCTCTTTGATACGTATCAGCCACATTGTTATAAGACAGCGGAGAGTTTTAAGCAGTCCATTTAAGTGTCTGAGGAATGTAATATAATTGAGAAGTCCCAGATTACAGTCTGGCTTAGTGCCCTATTAACCACACCTACCCTGCTGTTTCACCTTTTTTTTCCAAACTAGAAGCTCTGAGAAAAAACACTGAGGAAGGAGCTGCCTACTCACAGCAGATTGAAAAGCCATGTAGGATCATGGAATTGTTTCAAAGGGGAAAAAAAGCTATTAAAAGTTGATATTTGCCCTTTCCTAAAAAGTTTAGATTTGAATTACAGATCATGGAAGTGTTTTTCAAAAACAATTCAAATTTTCAGAAAGAAACTAAACACTACTTTGTAATATAAGTAGATTCCTTTCTAGTTTTTATTATTTCCGATTATTGTACTAGGCTAAAATTGCAATTTCCTAACAGAAGAATGTTCTAGAGCAGATCTCATTTCTAGATGACAAGACAAATTCCTTGTGTGTCCAATCACACTTGGCCAATAAAGAATTCTATTCTATTCTATTCTATTCTATTCTATTCTATTCTATTCTATTCTATTCTATTCTATTCTAGATGTGTCTTAGATTGTTTTTACTGTCTAGGACAGTGATGGCTAATCTTTTTTGCCATCGCGTGCCGAGTGTGTGGGGGTTTGCGCACGCACGCTCACACCCATAATTATATGTGCCCCGCGCATGCGCGCATAACCCCCCCACCTGTCAGGGTGGACCCGGTAAGCCCGTTTCTCTCTCCCCAGGCTCCAGAGGCTTTCTAGGAGCCTGGAGAGGATGTAAACGGCCTTCCCCAGGCCCTCTGGAGGCCAGAAATGGCCCATTTGCTGGCCTCCATGGGGGAAGGCCATTTTCACCCTCCCCAGGCTCCTAGAAAGGCTCTGGAGCCTGGGGAGAGAAAAACAGGCCTTCCCCATCACCCCACCGAGGCCCTCCAGAGATAGGAAACAGGCTGTTTCCCTATTTTTGGTGGGCCCAGAAGGCCTGAAAATCAGGTGGCTGGCACGCACAAATGCGCCAGAGCTAAGCTCATGTGCCCACCGATAGGCCATCATGGTTCTAGGATAATAATCTTCATAGGGTAGCTCTAAAGTCTATGCAAACCTGTAAATAGGATGGTGGGAGGGGAAGAAAACAACCTATGGTAGAATTTCCTCTCAGGAAAGCCTCCTAGCCATAGCTGTGCATCTCCTCCATTTGGGTCACAAAGATACATAGGATACATGCGCTGCATAATGGTTTAAAGCTTTAATAATTATGTCTGCCAACTGATACTATCTATTCCGCTCATTATTCTCTCAAGGGTCAAGCTAATTCCTTCAAAAGAAAATGCTAGAAAATGATTTGTTTTATGATCAAATCAGTCTGCCAGGCAGTGATAAATAAAGAACTCCAGCTAAACTGTTACAAAATCATCAACTGGGGACTGACAAAATTGTATTTCAGAAGCTAGCCTATACAGAGATTTTAATGCTTCTGTAGGTCAGTGATTTTCATCCTTTTCTTCACCACGGACCCTTTTAAATACCTTTTGTGATAGAATTGGAAGGGACCTTGGAGGTTTTCTAGTCCAACCCCCTGTTCGGGCAGGAAACGCTATACCATTTCAGACAAATGGTTGTCCAATTTCTTCTTAAAAACTGTCAGTATTGGCGCATCTGCAACTTCTGGAGGAAAGTTGTTCCACTGATTAATTGTTCTAACTAGCCACAGATCCCCAAGACTTAACTCATTTAAGATTTAAATCATAACATTTCTTCAAGTTTTTGTGAATCCCCTGTGATAGCATTGTGCTCCCCCCCCCCAGGGATCCACAGACTACATGTGGAGAACCACTATCTTAGCTGTAGATTCATCCTCTACTAGTGTAATATTTATCTAGATCAAGTTAGATAGCAATTTACAATTTAAGTAATACAGCTCTATGTCTAACAAAAAGAAACTAGATTCAGTGTGATAGAAGAATCCTGTGGATGTCAAATCCAAAGTAATGGCTTTGTTTAGAGCGTCTTCTGAATCAGATTGAATAGAAAGAACGGGCAGGGGAAAATAATTACAATGCTACATTTCGTGTATTTATTTCTCTGAGAATCAGGTTTCTGGAGTAAAACCAATAGCCAATCTATTCTAAACTAATTTTCCAAAACTATATTAGATTTCTAAACAAATGGAGTATTTGTTGAAGGGGACTCGGGAATTATTCCATTCAAACCATTTGAAAATTAATGAGCTACAATATCTGGACTGCAAAAAGCAAGAGAATTGCTACATAATGAAGAAAAGTATAGAAAATATGAATGCTTCTATGTAGTGGTCATCCAGATTTCTGCCATCCAGATAAGGTAACCCTAGGTTTGAACATACGAAGAAGGTTGTTGGGTTTTTTCCTCCCCTTCCATTCACAAGTAACAATCTTGATTTGGCACAGAGTTCTATGTGGGGGAAGAACAAAAATATTCATTGAGCTCTGGGAAGACTGAACTTCTGTATGAATTTTCATGCAATTAGATTTCTAGTTAAATCACTTTAAAATATTCCTATCTATTTTCTTCACACATTCGTTTCATTTCAAAACTTGGAATCCAACCAATATGGACCTAAATATGGACTATGGTTAAAGTGTTGGACTAGGCTCAGGAAGACCAGTTCAAATTCAAGTTCAATAAAAGTTTATTGAATGAAAGGAGGATCTACATTATACTTTAAATTTTAAAAGGGGAGCAAAGAAGAAAAAAGCCCCACAAGAGATAGAATGTTTAGAAAACATTACAAGATGATTATATTTGAACTACCTTGAAACAAAAATATGAATTGTTATTCTATTTTTGATTTAATTTTTCTTATAAGTTTAGAAGAGAACATAACAAAACACAAGTTAATACAGAATATAGAAAGCAAAGAAAGAAAAAGACAAAAGACAAAAGTGCAGAACAAAAAGATTAAAGTAGAAAGAAAAAGCTCCTGATTTCACTACAGTAAATACAGGTATTAGTAGAAAATTAACTTACTATGATTTTAAAAGCTCACTTTTTCCTACTATCACTTTTTTTCTAATCAAAACCATAAAGCATACGTGGATTTTTCTGTTTCATGCAAAAACTTGTATAAGGATAGCCATAAATATAAATATTGTCTTTTTTCTAATCAAGGAAGTTAATTTAGTCATCTCTGCAAATTCTTTCATCTTCAGCAACGATCCCCATATTGTGGGCAGTGTCAAACGTTTCCAGTTTTGACCATACAGTAAACTTGTTGAAATTGTCATATATAAAAAGGAAGTTCCATAGCTCTTTCTAGCTGTCCATTAATCCCAAAAGAAAAATCTCTGGTTTGTAGACTGTATATCTAGAATAACAATATTCAAATGTTATTCTAGATATACAGATAAAGGATATATAAAAATCTTACAAAATTATAGGACAGGAGTAGCATGTATGTTTACTTGTAACTCCCTAACCAGTTCTTTTCCTGGCAGCAGTAATATGCACTGATAGCCATGTATTCCATTTAGGCACAGTAGTTTCTTTACTATAAAGTTACAGTAAATTTACTATAGAATTAACAGAACAACTACATATGTTCCAGATATAGTTTGTATTTACTAGAAGCAACATTGATAAGTGTCAAAATATTTAGAATATATTTAAAGTAAGATTTGAGTCAGGGAATATAGAAAGGTGTAAGTTAGCTAAGTAAGGTCTCCTTCAAGTTGACTTCTACAGCTGTGTTATCTTGGCAACAGCTGTCTTCAGGCAAGGATTTGTCTAATAAGAGAAACCAATCTGTTTCATGATACAAGAGAACTGTTAATATTGAATGTTTTTCTGGGAAACAGATCCCTGAATATTGAAATTTAATTTGGACTGAAAAGATAGAATATATTAGTTTTTACACTGTTTAACACAGATATTTGGTGGTAATATAATTTTACTGTTAATTGCAATATTAAGCTCTACAAGTGTGCAAAAGTGAAAAGACAACACATTTTAGTATGTTTAGAAAACAGTATTTAAGGAGGAAATATAACATTTCTGACTTATCATAAGGATAATTATTACTCATTTTTATTTTAAATCTTACTTTGATAAGATGAGACATGTATTATAGAATCTCAGGCTAAAGTTTGTATTCAGGGTTGCCTATGCTTCTCATTTGGAAATGTTGTTTCTCAGATCAATCTGATTATATAGAGAATAGTGTGTAAAAAATTTTATTAGGCTCCCATAGGTGAGTCCTGCTTTGTGACTATAAGAATCTTATTGTGATTTTTTTTCTTGTTCAGCATAATAGAGATGCTTATTTAACTATAAAAATAAATGGATTTCTGTCCTATTCTAATTAAATTATAAATTATATTCTAATTAAATATATAATATATATTTCTATATTCATGATGGCAGTTTATGTACTGGAAGTTTAAAATTTTGAAACAAACCATGTTCTGTCAGAGTTAGAAATGTCAATATAATCTATGCAGCTGAATGCTTGCTAGACATATGGTTTGAAATAAAATATGTACTATTTACTGACTGGTTATTATATGAATGAAATTTTACTTGGTTATACAAAGAATAAAAGGCTATTTATGAAGTTCACTGGATTGCTTTAAATAATCCTTATTAGAATTCTTAGAAGAAAGCTTTGAATAAAATCCAGAAATTTATGTAAATTTGGTTGCAATCTTAAATCATTTGTATATATGTGGGGAGGGGGCAAGCCTTACTAACTTTATGTCTGAATACATAACATTGCACTATTATTAGCTGATATAAAACAAATTATTTGTATATATATCTTACATATGTAAATATCGGTGGCTAATTCAGATGGAATTGAGTTTGGGGAAGTTTATTTATTAAATGGCTACAAACCTAATTGATTTCTTTAAAGCAGTGTCCATGTTAGCAACTTACTGATTCATCTTATACAATGGCCAGATGGCAAGGCTAGATGAAGAGATCAGTTTACTGGCTTGGTTAATAAGACAGGTTTTGCAATTTAGTGATTGTATACATTTGGAAAAAAAAATAAAATCTTGCTAGCATTTAAAAATACACTGTCCTGTTTATTAAATTTTACCTCCCAAAATGAAATTAATTATTAGGAAACACAGAATCTCAGATCTAGTTTACAATTACTGGGTATGTTAGTCTCTTTTTAAAATGGTTGGTCATCAATTCTTCATGAATGCACAGATGGCAAGATTCTATTATCACAAGACAAGCACCTCTGCATTTAACCACCATGCTCATAAGCTTCAGAATCAAAAACTATAATTTAAAAATGCATCAATAAGGGTCTTACAGATTCTGATTTTCTGAAATGTAATCATTTTTTGCAAAGAAGACAATAATTATAAGGCATTAATTTTTTTAAAAAGATATAGACGTACCTTTTTTCTGAAAAGATGCTGGAACAGTGCTGATCTGCTGTTTAATACAGCTTCTGGTACAGCTAAGATGGAGCTTTGCTACTATTGGCTGAAGCAGAATGCAGCTGACAGCTTCCTTTATGCTTATTTGCATTAGACCCTTACTCAACGAAGAAATCATTCATAAATCTGAAATATATAAAATATCAGATTACATTCTACCTACTTTCTTAACCTCTTTAAAAGCTTATTTAATAATGAAATATATTTAAAACAATGTGCTCTTTGTTGCTTTAGTTTGCTTTGATATTTATTGTTTTAATTTATTCAGGTTTGTTTTTCCAATAGATTAAGCTGATGTGAAACATACACATGTACAATCAAGATCTTAATAGAGGAGAATTACATATATGCATGCTGGAACTCAAACATTCATATATTTTAAATATAAAGATACTTTATCACCATTATTCTTTGTCTTTCACTTTATGATATAAGCTATTGAAATCTGTGAAATTAAAGCAGTGATTTCTGAATTGGCTTAATGAAATTTCATTTTCCATTGTCTTCAGGCCTACTTCTATAATTCTAATTTGTCATTTAATCAGATGATAGTTGCAAAAAACATAGTATGTTTAAACATTTTGTTCAGATTTATATATTTCTAAATTTCTAAATTGCTTTTTAGTAGCTCAGCATAACTGACAAAAATGACAAGCACAAAAATATATATGCAAAGGTCATATAATAAAATACTATAAAACACAGTTGAAAAAAGATATTCTGATATTTCCAGGTATTCAAAATTATTTTCAGTGGATTTTCTTGACCAAGCAAATAAATTGGATTTCTTACTTGTTAAACTATGAAAGAAATCTCAAAATTACCTTATAAAATGAATTTAAGAGAATATTAAGAAACATGTTATACATTACCACCTTCTAAATTTTTTTCCAGTTTTATTGTTTAATTTACAATTCTGGAATTTTCTTATGATCTTCCATCCCAGTACCAACCAGGCTAATAAACCCTGTTTAATTTTTTTCAAGTTCCAGCTAGTCAATTAGGTACTGCAATTTATTTTGATTCAATACATCATTTCAACTGGAACTAAAATGAAGCCAGTATAAAGTAAACAAATACGAAGTTATGATCATTGCCATTTTCTTCCTGTTGACCATCATTTTTTCCAGAAAAGTTTTTTTTAATATAATATTTAAAATCCTACCGTGTTTTCCCAAAAATAAGACTGGGTTTTATATTAATTTTTGCTCCAAAAGACGCATTAGGGCTTATTTTCTGGTTAGGTCTTATTTTGGGGAAAATACAGTACTAAATACACTCATCTGGCTGACAATCTTAACTGGGGTTTATTTTGGGAGTAAGGCTTATATTACGAGCATCCTGAAAAATCATGCTAGGATTTATTTTCGGGTTGGGTCTTATTTTCTGGGAAACAGGGTATATACACACAAGTACATATATAGGCTAGCATTAACTAGCTTATTATCTAATTAACTAACAGCCTTGCCAAAAAAAAAAATCTAAAAAAAAGGTAATTACACACTGCAATCTCTTGAGATAAAACATGAACATTTTGTCTGTTTATAGGCATTCAACAATAGGACAATAATCTGTTTTAGGTTTTTCAAGGCTGAGGATGAACCAGTTAAATTTATTGTCCATGTCAGAAGACATAATATGAGTGAATCAGAAACAATTGCTCCAAGGGATATTGTAAACTGTTCTTACAGAATTGTCATTTATCCAATTAGGCGAGATTGTGCACCAATGCAAACAGCCTGGCTAGAAATGTGATCAGTTCTACTTTTTCTAAACATAAATAGACCACATGTAGAAGCATAATCTTGTTGCAAATATAACCCAGTCTTGAAACCTCTTAAGGGCAGGGTAAATTATAAGACTCCAATTTGAAGGTAATCCACTCAACCCATTGTTTGCAGTCCCATTAAAAAAAAAAAATCGGAATTGTGAAATCAATTTCATGCGTCAGATTTCAAGTATCTTTGAATCAACATTTTGGGTCGATGTTCTTTCACACATGGGCCTGGACTTGGATTCCCCAAGTAGGTTCCTATTCCCAAAGCATATCTTTTAATGCATATTTCTGGGAATTTTGCCTGTTGAGAGCTATGCCACATTATTCTGAGCACAGCTCAATTCAAGGTGACAAATTGGGAGGATAGAGTTTCAGTTATTTTGCATGGGTTGTTTTTTTTTAATGAATTCTTCAAGCATTTAAAAATAAAAAAAATCCCTCTCAAATAAAATACAGAGGTTGACCTTGTATCAGTCAACTTTTTTTTTTTTTTACTTACCAATTCCATAGGATTGAGTAGAGATAAAGTCTCAGAAAAAGGCAAATTTAGTGTTTCATGGTTATATAGAAATATGCGTAATGCTTTTCTTTTAAAGCATAGCAATCAAAAGTATTGAAGCGGACAAGAGACGATAGATAGATAGATGATTTCTCTTTTTTATGTTGTTATTCTGATTTGCTTCTCCCATTCTCTCTCTCTCTTTTCTTTTCTTTTCTCTTCTCTTTCTTTTTTGGTAGGTTAGAAAGGAAAGAAAGAAAGGAAAAATCATTGAATAAAGGGTGATATGATTAAAAGCTAGAAGAGGTGATAGAAATAAGAGAAGGGGGAACTTCGATGTATACATTTTTATATAATAACATGAAAGCAATAAGAAGAGAAAATGTGGAACAGCTGAACAATGATAGATTGCAACCTAAGATAAACACATATTATTTATTAGAAATATATAAGTTGATTGAACGTAATAATTATGACTAACTTTATTAGTTTTACTTGTATTAGAATGTATGACACCCAGGTGCCACATTGTTCACGCATTGATTTGATATATTTATAAAAAATAAAAAACTTTTTTTAAAAAAAGAAACGTGTAATGTATACAACTTTATGTATGTGTTTTGCATTTCCTTTCTTCTCCTTAGTCTTCCTTCTATAGTTGGATTAATTGATACTGTTCTCCCAGATTTAATAGAATAGCTGGCCTTTGAAAATACTTAAACCCCTACACAAGCGATTAGAGTTGCCCCGTATATCCCAAATTTACAAAAATAGATAGAAAAGGGAGAATAAGTCCCTTAAAACTGGGGTCTTGCATGTTATCCAAGAAGGCCATTAAATCTGAGATACATTTCAAAGATTGAGGAAGATATTAATGGGACTGATTCACATGATGAATTAGGTGTGAATGAGGAAATCCAGTCCCACCTTGTTTCAGGAAATGGAACTAAGGAAGAGACAGAAGAATTAAAGTGAAATTAATCACATCACAGCAATGAGGTCAGTGAAATATATACAGCAGTGGCCAAAATTGTGGAAACCTTTTGGGAAAAGTGTATTTTTTGAGATTTGATGGCTAATAGCACCACTTTTTTTTTTTTTTTTGAGTTTCAAGATAATCCTATTCCACTGCTGGAATGGCCTGGGAACAGCCCAGACCTTCACCCAATTGAAAATCTAGGGAGCTGACTAAAGAAACTTGTTAGTCAGAAGCCACCCAGCAATAAAACCCAGTTAATAGAAACAATCCTTCAATCTTGGTTTCACATGATAACAGCTGCAAAACTCAAAGACTTGGTTCACTCCATGGGAGGATATCATAAGGCCATCATTCATGCTCAAGGTTACCCAGCTAAGTATTAACTGACATGGGGATCGTTTTTGTATAACTCGTTTTTTCTACGTGTTTCACTTTTCTTCTTTATACTGTAACTGTTATTCTAATAGCAAATCATAAAAGTTATTGCATTACATTCTTGATTAAATTATCTTTCCGTTGATAATATAATTTTATGGTACTATTCCCCCCAAAAAGTGGTGTTATTAGTTAGTTTTAGAAAACACTCTTTTCCCAAAAGGTTTCCACAATTTTGGCCACTACTCTACACACAGAACAGCACAGAGCACAGAGAGAAGTTCCCTGAGGAAGGGCTCAGTCTGAAAGTTTAGAAGTCTGAAAGTTTAGAAGACAAAACCTCTGTTCCTGGTCACTGACCCAGATTGGATCCTGCAACATTATCCTGAAGCATGTATATTTGCCTTCATTCTGTCGTAAATCACATTTTTCAGTGCTGTTGCAACTTAGAACAGTCACTAAATGAACGGTTGTAGGTCAAGGACTATCTGTAGTTGCTTGGGCATCCTACTAACTGTGGCTTGATTCACACACCCTTCTTCACAAATGAATGATGTATGTCTAGTTTTTTAAAAACAGTCCAATTCCAGTCATTAAGTGTTGGAAGAATGGGGTTTAATACACCTCAAGTTGCTATCACGAATAGCAATAGCAATAACACTTAGACTTATATACCGCTTCATAGTGCTTTTACAGCCGTCTCTTAAGCAGTTTACAGAGTTAGTATATTGCCCCCAACAATCTAGGTCCTCATTTGACCCACCTCGGAAGGATGGAAGGCTGAGTCAACCTTGAGCCAGTCAGGATCAAACAGGAAGGAAG
>JANHFM010007010.1:55137-70449 GCA_032468115.1 Grayia smithii
CGTGCATGCGCAGTAATTTTTTTTGGGGGGGGGGGAAACCTCAAAAAAAGCATTCTGCGCATGCGCGGAGCGCGTGGAGCGCAGAGAACCGTAACTACAGGTGCACGGGTGGGCCCAGCTCCTGGTTGCGGAGAACTGGTTTGGTGATGTCACAGCATCACCACTACTGGATCATGCGAATCGGCCTGAACCGGGAGCAACCCACCACTGGTCATAGGGCTTGAATGAGGAAGATGAGAACTTTGATAGAAGTTCAAACATGTTGATCAGATCTCATGAAAAGAGCCAGCCAAAGAGGGTCTCTTCAACAGAAAATATGGTGAGAGACATAAATTACAGAAACCTATATTGAATCAGTCATTGCCCAGGTCAACAACGACTGCACTAATTGTTGAAATTCCTGGACATCTGGTGACACAGTGGGCTATAGGACTCAGGAGTGTTGCTGAGCAACCAAGGCTGGCAGCTGCAGGCCGACTGAAAGAAAAGTTGCTTACCCATCACAAATATACTAAGAATGAAAACAAAGAAATAACGATTTGCTATTACCAATAGTAATAGGTGCCTTGAGTGCAATTCCAAAACATCTGAAGCACCACTTGAACACCATCAGCACTGAAAAAATTACCATCAGTCAATTGGAAAAGGCAGATTTATTGTACTTGGAACAGCTTACATCCTGCCACAATATCTTTAATATTATTAACCCTCAACATCTGCCTATCCCAGGTCCTTAGGAAAGACTCAATGGGTAGATAAATATGCCAAATCAAGTTAAACATCTGTCTGATAATGCAGCCAGCAATAATAATTTATTAAATATATATGCTATCTGACTCCCAATGGCTCCCCATGACTCTGGGTGGTTTGGCTACAATCAGGAGATTTTGATTTCTAGTCCCATTTTAGACATGAAAGCTGGCTGGGTGATCTTGGGTTAGTCACTCTCAGACCAACATACTTCACAGGGATGTTGTGGTGGAGAAAACAGGATATGAGGCAGGAATATTGCATATGTTTGCCGCCTTAACTTCACAACTTCTATCTTATCTAAAAGCAGGATAAAAATAACTATGTAATAATATATATTTATAATTTACCCATCTCAG
The DNA here is from genome assembly GCA_032468115.1 of Grayia smithii. Lineage (NCBI taxonomy): Eukaryota > Metazoa > Chordata > Lepidosauria > Squamata > Grayiidae > Grayia > Grayia smithii. The sequence goes on from JANHFM010007010.1 coordinate 56,247, forward strand.
GTTCATGACTCTGGGCAGCTGTGTGGAAAAAAAATATAAAAGCATAAAAAAAACCTACAACCCAACTCCCAAATAGTACTCAAAACAGCAGCCAGATTACCAGTTATCAGTGACAAGTTAATATAACCAATGCATGAATTCAGCCCCTCCTCCTGGCTCCCAAGGTCTGGTGACCGAACCATCTCTTTAAAGGGAAGGCCAGGCATTGCAACCCATGAGAGTTGGGGAGAGCCATTAGATCAGAATGAAGTGCTGGCGATCATCCTCTCCGAAGGGCATAAGACAGCTTTTGTCCGAAATCAGCCATTTTGAATCAAAACTGGAAAAGATGGGCGCAGGAGACATTGGCAATGGGCTGGAGAGCGGCCAAGCCGATGGACCAAGCAGCAAATGGCATATTATGCTGTCCTGATTTGTGGTGCCTGGTAAGAAAATGCTTGTACGATTATTCTGGCTTTACTATTCTCCCTCTTCTACTAACCACAAACACCTGGGAGAAAAAAGCCCATCAATTTCGGTACTGCAGCAGGAGTAAGTCAGGTCAGAGTGCAAGGCTCTGTCCATCCTCTCTAGCGCCTTCCTGTGCTGCTTCTCCCTCCCACGTGCCATTCTGCAGTAATCCAAGCGGAATATAATTGCAATAACCAAAACAGACTGGAGTCATGAAGCCACTGAGTCACAAGCAATATTTTACTTAGAAATTTTCTCTCTCCCCCCCACCATCACAAATGCCAACATGCACCTTCTTTCATGTTCTGTTTTGGAGCTATAGAGAGGGGACAATTTTATCCTTTAATGCTATACTGTTCTAGCCTATTTTACTTTTCACTGTTACATCATTTCATTCTTACACTACAGTTTATTGATGTGAAGTTTCCAAAAGATGCCCTGATTTATTATGAAATTTATTTGCTGCACATCTCGTACCTAATGGCTCTGGGAGGCTTACAACATAAAAATGTGTGGTTTTCATGTTTCGTGTCTGTACCTTTCATTCTATGGCCAGGTCTTTGAGGAAAAACCCGTCAGTGAATATTTACCTCAGCCAAGACTCATCCCGCTTCAGGTCAACTGATTTTGCCTCCAGTGTAATGGGTGGTGAAGCATAATAGATTGGTGCACACCTTGCAGCTGCTGTCGAATGCTGTCAGCTTTGTGGAAACACAGCTCTGCAACACTTGCACAGCTAAGAGAACTTAACCCTGTTTCACTTACAGATTAGAATACAACATGTCATGGGAACACGGCAGAAGCAAAAACGCTTTCAGGGTATGCTTATGTCATGGATAGGACAGAAGATCTTCAATGATAGGCAAGGATTTGTCTGCTTTGGCTACTCTTTCCATAAACCCTTCCGTGCATAAAAAATAAAGAGTAGAAAGGAAGGATCTGTCAGAACATTTCTTTGTAACTGTTATTATGTTCTCCCCAACAGATGGTAAATTCCTGCCTTTTATTGGACACAATGTGATCTGTACCAGATTCTTACTTTGCACCATACAAACATCATCTGCGAAGGCTCAAACTATATATAGCTGAATTTTGATCTTCTTGCCTTAAAATTAATCTGGAATGGAGATGATATTTCAAAGGAACGATTGAGAAACAAACTTCAGCAGATTTTAGCAACTATAGGCTAAAATATCTAATTGACTGCAAATAAACATAACTGATGGACCTATTCATCAATCTCTTAGTAGCTGTTTATTTTAGTCAACTAAATGAAAAATTAGTATTGGATACCATTTATTATGATGCTGGCCTTTGCAATTTATCCCTAAATTAGACAGCTGACTCTGCACAGCAAAATATAGTATTTCATTCCTTACACACAGAAAGGGAACTAAATGTTCCTTTCCTTTTTCCCTATTTTTCATTTTTATTAGCAGGAGGAAATGTTGTATGAAAAACATGTCTTCCATTTCCAGATGTTCAATTAAAAAGGAATGGAATGTAATTTCACATGCCCAATAAATATTTTCTTTATATACCACCTTTCAATGTTAGCTGAGACCTCAAGGTAACTTGCAAACCCCCCCCAAAAACCGAAAAACAAACAAACCAAGAACAATCTGAAATAGCTATTTGATTAAACCACAGCAGAATATAATCATCCAAAATATACGCCTCAGCAAAATGGTGTCTTGATGGGTGAAAAATTCTTTAGACACATAAATTCCCCCCTTTCTTACTACAGAAAACATGTTGCTTTGTTTTCAGCAAGCATTTTGCTACTTGTGGACCATGCTATCAGGCCTTTTCAGCTTCTTAGCACTTAGACTTATATACCGCTTCATAGCGATTTACAGCCCTCTCTAAGCGGTTTACAGAGTTAGCATATTAGCCCCAACAATCTGGCTCCTCATTTTACCCACCTCGGAAGGATGGAAGGCTGAGTCGACCTTGAGCCGGTGAGATTCAATCTGCTGAACTGCAGCCAGCAGTCAGCTGAAGTAGCCTGCAGTACTTCACTCTAACCACTGTGCCACCTCAGCTCTTAAGATGTGGAAGATCATATTTATGTCTAGGAAACCATATGCAACAGTATTTTGAAATCTTTACATTTAATTTTCCCCAATTTATTTCTGGGCATTAAAAAACATTATTTATTCTTTTTATAAAGCCCTAAAAACAGTTTTTGAGGGGCGAATAACCTCATATTTTAGCGGATGTTCACATAGGCATTTTTTCCTCAGCAAGATCATGGATGGTATTCACTTACTTTCGCTACTGGTTGCTACGCTCACAGGTGCCACCTCCATGCATGCACAGGGCCTTCTGTGCATGCGCAGAGCATCAAAAATGAGACGTGATGACGTCCAAGTGGGTAGGCGGAGCCTCCTGCAGCCAGCGCTACTGGTTTGCCCGAACTGGACAGAACCAGCTGAATATCACCACTGAGCATGATGATGCCAAAATGACAAAGTTCAGATGTTTTTCCCCTACTCCCCTTGAAGGCTCCTTACTAGCGATCTCTAGCCTATTATATTGCTTATTAGGCTGAATCTTCTCTTGGATGGTCCAGCATCTGTGGAAACTGTTTTCCAAGACAAGATGGCAACTGTCATCCACAATGGCCTTTAAATAGAATATAAAAACACCTCCCTTTCAACTAGTCTAAAATGTTTCACTGTTCATTTTAAAATGTTTGACAACATTGCTAAAATGATTATATTTTAATATAAATGTCTATATTTTATCTATTATTTAAAATTACATTAAATTATTTTAATTAAATAAAACTTATCTTTATGTGTTTTATACACTTCATTTATCTTACGTGTTTTAAATATTCAGTTTTTGTCATTTTTATGTAGTACCAGAGAGACTTTAGTGAGGGAGAGTGTAAAACTCCAACAAGAAGGAAGATAGGTAGACAGGTTGACTCAATGGATTGCGGAGAACTGGGCTTCAGTTCCCAGAATTCCCTGCCTGTGTGGTCATTGCTGAGAATTCTGGGAGGGATGTATAAATTTGGAAGGCATCAAGACTGGCAAAACTGATATTCAAGTCTATTTTACATTTTATTAGAATAGTCAATGTTTATGATCCAACCCATCATACATTCACACATATTTGAAATCTATCTATCTATCTATCTATCTATCTATCTATCTATCTATCTATCTATCATTTTTGTAGTCAAGATAAGTTTATTGACTTATACTTTCAATTTAGTGATTCTAGTGATTATCAATGCTGTATGTATGTAAGTGTGTATGTAAGTGTGTGTCCATTTCCTCCTAATTATGTATGCTCAAATAATTCAGTTCCAGATGGTGTCCTAGGCTGTATCTCAGCAAGAATGAGGTAGGAAAGAAGAAACAAATGCTAATGAGTTAGTAACACATGGTAAGTTGGCAAATTACTGCACTCTAGATTCCTAACATTGTGACTTGGAACAAAGACAACTTTGTAAACAAATAGGGCATTACAATTGTATGTGCACATAATGTCCAAGCCCACAATGAAAATGCAATTTTCAACCCCTTTCATGAAATATGGGGCTAGGTACTAGATTAAATAGCTTCAAAATGGGATTAGACCAATTTAACAAAGAAAATGGCTATTCGTCATTAGAATTATTGTATATGCCTATGAAAATCTAATCTTGAAACCCCAAAAAGGGAAGCAGTTTCTGTTATCCAGTTAAACAGAATATATCTAGATTAGAGGTGACATCTGGAGTCCATGCTTTCTCTGAGCTTGGGTGTTTGCTTGAATATGTTTCATTAGCTGACTAGGTAACATCATCAGTGCTAATGAATTTGGAGTTTGCAACTCACTAAGCACTGATGATGTTACTTAGCTAGGTAATGAAACATCTGCAAGCAAACAACCAAGCTCAGAGAGCACCAAGGACTCTACATAATAAGTCTAAGTGCTATTGCCTATTCATCTCTTTTTAATATTACAGTTCTTGTTCTGTATTTCTTTCTTTCTTATATGCAAAATCCCTGATGTTTACTCTTGGAATGCAAGGGTGTTCCCACACAGAATGCTTTCTGATGGACTCCATTTAGTGCTATCAATATATAATAATAAATATGTTGGCTGGATGGGGACATAATCCTATACAGTAGAAGCAACATTTCCGCTTGTTAACCACCCCCATCTTTCTTTTCCTGCCTCTCTTTTCTAACCATTTGGCCTGGGATTTGGATAAATTAAAACCTACAGATTGGCACAAAGCATTAAAATATAGTATTTGGTCAACAAAATTCTCATTCTTCCCTTAATAGTGAGTTGTTGGGGGTTTTTTTGGTAATAAAGACAAAGAAGAGAGGGTAAAAAAGTGGTGAAATCCAAATTTTTTTTACTACCAGTTCTGTGAGCGTGGCTTGGTGGACGTGGTGTGGCTTGTTAGGCTTGGCTTGTTGGGTGTGACAGGGGAAGGATACAGCAAAATCTCCATTCCCACCCCACTCCAGGGGAAGGATATAGCCAAATCTCCATTCCGACCCCACTCTGGGGCCAGCCAGAGGTAGTATTTGCCGGTTCTCTGAACTGCTCAAAATTTCCACTACCAGTTCTCCAGAACTTGTCAGAACCTGCTGGATTTCACCGCTGGGGTAAAAGCAAGAGACTAACCAATTAGTCTAGATCAGGGGTCGGCAACCTTAAACACTCAAAGAGCCACAAAGGTCCTAACCGGAAGCCCCCATTCAATTCTGGAGCCGACTGGAAGTCTGGTTCCCCCATCATAGTCTCCTCCTAGCATGGCATCCTTTTTCTTTTGCTGACTGGAAGTTGGTTCCCTACCACCATAGAGTCTCCTCCTAGCGTGACATCCTTTTTCCTCTACCTGTCCTAACCAAAAGCCCTATCATTTCTGGAGCTGACCAGCAACAGGGAGCCGCAGCAGTGGGATGAAAGAGCCACATGCGGCTCCAGAGCCGCAGGTTGCTGACCCCTGGCATAGGGAGAACTTCATGATACTCTCATCCTCCTCTACTGCTTCTGTACAGATGAAGCACATGCAGGAGTTGTATGGCTTGTCAGTAGTGATCTCCTTCTTTTTGAGTGGAGGTTTAGCAGTAGAGTGTTTGCCTGGCATGGTGGGTTTCTTGTAGGTTTAACTTTGCAAAGGAGCACCTCTTGCTTGCTGGATTTCACTGGGCAGCCAGATGGTAAATTTCCCTTCCTCCTGGTTCATCTCGCATGCTTGTGTGCATGTGCAGCCAGTGGGAGCTTCACCCTCCACTAGCTTGCTTTGTTGGTCTTTGGGAGATTAATCTCCCTTCATGGTAGCTAGCCCAACTCGCTCCCTGCTCTCCCCAGCTTTGCTGCGGCTGTTGGTTAGTCTTGTCACTTGCCGCTTATTTTCATGTTGTGGGGACTCCCCAGCTCACTCCCTACTCTCCCCGGCTTCGTTGCTTGTCTATGGCTGGGCCTCTCAGGCCTCTTTCTCTACTTTCCTCTCAGGCCTCTTTCTCTACCTTCCCACTTGGGCCTCTTTCTCTACTTTCCTCTCAGGCCTCTTTCTCTACCTCTCGGGCCTCTTAGCTTGTAAAAGCCAAGCTTGTCTTTTATCACCATTGGTATCACCATTACATTCTTCCTCCACAATAACTCAATTTCAATTTTCAGATTACTGTATTTCATTACAGTGTATAGGTATCACTGTTATATGTTTCATCCATAGCCGTGTAGTTTAGATGGCCAGGTTGTGATATTTCATATTTTTTTTTCAGTTCTTTTTCTTTGACTCTGGCATCTCCTGGTATAGCGATATCAATCAACTGTACGCTTTGGCCCTCAACAACCATGATAACTGGCATGTTGTGTTCCAAATGACTGGGATCCGTCTGTATTCAAAAGTCCCACAATTATTATTATCTCTTTTATTCATTAAACCTGAAACTCAGTCAACTGGACATTTAAAAATGTGTCACAAGTATTATTGACTGACGCTGATGGTTGATACGGGTTGCTGCCAGCATGATAGGTCTCAACCAAGTGTTGTTGTTGTTGTTATCTGTTGTTGTGTTATAATACAAGCACAACCATAGCAATCGGTGAGACAATGTACTGGTAGAGGGGGCAGTGGAAAGGATGGAGAAATGGATAGGTGACCATTCATCCTGAGAGGAAAATGGAGCCCTCCATTCGAGGTCCTTAGACTTTATTGTCATAAACATTTCAGTGGCTTTCAGGTTTTAGCAAGATTTTATATATTTTATTGCTTGTGTGATGCTGCATTTTAATATAAGGTATTTTAAAATGGTTTATTATTGTATTTATACTGTATTCTATTCTATTTTAATATGTACATATTCTACCCAGGCAGTGATTGCTAATGGGCAGTTTTACAAATTCATTCATTTGCTCATTCATTTATTTAGCCAGTCAACCAATCAATAAAAATTCATCTCTGTTATTTTCTACTTTATCAAGAGACAAGTTTACAATTGGAACATTTCTAGGAGATTCTATTTTTTTCAGTAACATCATGAATTTAACTGATTTTTTAAAAACCTAAATATTGTTTTGAATGCATAGAGTGTCTCTTGTTGCATCTCACAGACTGCATCTCTATACTGATTTCTGGATTTTATTTTCATTTCCTTCTGTTTCAAATTAATTTACAGATTCTCATTGCACGAGACAAAATTATACATCGCCCTTCCCTAGTTTGCTGTTCTTGAAATGTATTGAATACAAGTGTATTAACCTCAATATATAAACCTCACCTATTTTGAAACATTTTAGGAGTCAATGAGTAGATTAATTTACGCTCCCTGGTCCCCAATTTGTTTGTTTTGTACTACAAAACCTGGCCTTGGACCCAAAGCTTGAACAAGTGAAGCTACCACATCTGGATAGCAAAAAACTGGTTGACCACTAGATGGCAGAAACAAGACACAGAAAACTGAATGGTTGCTTTTTCATTTCAGATGCCCAGATTGATTTAGAGCAAGAACTGACTCCTGAGAAGAATACTTATTTTGAGATTTTTTTTTCCTGAAAGCCAAGATTATTATTATTTTTTTCATCTTCAACTTTGTGTGTCACAGTCAGACTCATTGACTAGCCCTCAGTTCTTAATATGGTCTTGGCAAAATCCTTTGATGGGTTTGCCTTGTACTCCAGTGAAAAGTCCTGCAAGCAAGATTGCTGTTTGTTTTGGTCTTTAAGATTAGATTGAAGACATCAGCCAACAAATTTAACTAGAACTTGACTGTTAGATGATCAAAGCAAGAAGAATCATCATCTTTGGTCTGAAGCAGGCTTCAGTGCAAGCAGTCGCTTAATCGGTAAGAACACAAGGTTTTCACCTGTCAGCACTGGCTGGATATTAGTTTCTTACCGTGATTGACAAGGGAGTCTACTAGTGCCTGCTGTTTAACACCAGACGTACTTAATAGATGTCTTTGGAACAGAATATAAAGTTTCCGTTGTCAGAGAGTATCCAGCTGAAACTGCCTTATATGCTTAAGGAAATATTTACCCACAATGCTTTCAGGATATTTAGCCATATGCCTGGATGTTTTTTCACACATTGCCTTTGATCTGCAGAGAAACAGCCTAGGGTATCAATTCTGAAAGTTGTCTAGGGCTCCAAAAGTAAATAAATAAATAAAATAATTAGTAACAAGATCTTGGTGGAGGCTGCACATGACTTTATGGCCATGAGGCTTCTTCATTCTTTGAGACTGGAACACATGTAACAGCCAAATGATGCTTAATAGCAGAACAGCATGATGTTATTATTATGTTTTTAAAAATCAAAAATAGTTTTAACTCTTTCAGCCCTAAGGGAGCAGATTCAGCTTTCAATCATTTCGTGGTACTTCTAGAGGGAGGAGGGAAAAACTCCCATTGCTTCTTGTCGGCAGTAGCAAATGAGTGCTATCGGTTGATTATATATAATTATTATATAATTACAGTTGTACCACGCAGGGAACAACCTGCTCCTTGGTATAATCATGACGCTGACCTAAAGAACTCCCAGGTATTTATGATAAAACTCTCCATATTTATCTGTCTGGTAAAAGTGAGGGGTCAAGTGGTCAGAGTGTGCCTCAAGAAATTACTCCTCAAATGACAGCTTTGTGGCAAGTCCTTGTGTTAGCTTTCTGCACTGCAATTATGGCAGGTGAGGCATGCATGGCGGAGCTCAGAAAGTTAAAGAAAATTATTATGACTATTTTCCAAGAAAGGAGAAAAAGGGTTTTATAATTGGCATTTAATTTTATATATAACTTCATTTTAGGTAGGGATGAAATGGTGCTAAAAGTTGATAAGTTTTTAAGAGAGATAAAAACCCAGCTGATTCTAATATAGATTTTGTACAACAATTGAGGCTGGATCCATCTAGTAGGCTGACAGCCTTACTGTTTTCTCCACTGGCTTCCAGCTGAATGATGAGACAGAGGTTACCTCCAAATGTCCTGCTGTATTTCAGTTAAAAGGGGATTAATATATGAATATTTTAATAATGGTATTATGACTCAGTTTTTTCTAAGAAGAGAGTGTGTTCCACAGGGCAGTTTTGAAGAACAGGTTGAGAATGTAGCATATCAACTTAAGTTTGACGGAAATACTTACTGCCTTTAATGCCATGGTTCTCAACCTGTGGGTCGGAACTCATTTGGGTGTCGAATGACCCTTTCACAGGGATCGCCTAAGACCATCAGAAATCACATATTTCCGGTGGTCTTAGGAACCGAGACACCGCTCCTCTCAAGCTGAGAAGGACGGACTCCAACTCCCAGAAGGCCTCTGGAAAGCTGATATTACCTAGTTGGGTTAGGAAATGTCTGAAAACAATTAAGCTCGGAGAGCATCATGAACCTTACGGTCTTCCTCCTCTTTTTTACAAACCCCACTCCCTTCTAACATTGATGATGTTACCTAGTTGGGTTAGGAAACATCTTGTAAGAAAACCAAACTCAGAGAATGCCAAGGACCCCACGGTTGTAATTATCCTCCTCCTGCTCCTACTCTTCCTCCAAATCCTTCTCCCTTCTAACATTGATGATGTTCCCTAGTTGGGTCATGAGACGTCTGCAAGAAAACCACCTGGCTCTGAGACCAAGACAACAAGGACTCCACAGTCCTAGTTCTCCTTTTCTTCCTCCTTCACTCCACAGACCCCACTCGCTTCTAGCTCTAATGATACTACCTAGTTGGGTGATGAAATGTTTTCATCACCCAAGCTTGGAGAGCACCATGGACGTTACAGTCCACTCCCCCCCTCTGCCCCATTCCTTTCTAGCACTGATGATGTTACTCAATAACATCAATAAATATTTCACAATATATATATATATATTTATTTATTTATTTTATTGGATTTGTATGCCACCCTTCTCCCGAGGGACTTGGGGTAGCTCACAACTCTAAAAACACATAAAAAATACAAGAGATCTTAAATGCTAAAATTCACTAATAAAAACGATTAGAATTTAAAATTAAGACAACAATAAAACCAGATAAAATTAATGATCAGTCCAGGCCCACATGTTGAAATAGCCACGTCTTCAAGTCACGGGGGAAGGAGCGGAGGTCGGGGGCCGTCTGGAGCTCAGGGGGCAGTTCGTTCCAGAGGGTCGCTGCACCCACAGAGAAAACTCTTCCCCTGGGGGTCATCAGCCGATATTGTCTGGCCGATGGCACCCTGAGGAGGCCAACTCTGTGGGAGCGCACCGGGCACTGGGAGGATGCCTGTGGCATCAGGTGGTCCCGCAAATACATATTACATATTGTTTTTGTGATTAATCACTGCTTTAATTATGTTCAATTTGTAACAATGAAAATACATCCTGCATATCAGATATTTTCATTACGATTCATAATAGTAGAAAAATTATAGTTATGAAATAGCAACAAAAATAATTTTATGGTTGTGGTTCACCACAACATGAGGAACTGTATTAAAGGGTCGCGGCATTAGGAAGGTTGAGAACCACTGGTCTAGTGTATATTGTACACATTTTCCAGAAACCTCTTTTCAATTTTGTAGGTTTCTTCTATATCCCCTCATTTTCTTAAATTGCAATATGTGAGCTTGGAGGGAGGGAGGGACAAAGACAGAAGGAAAGAGACAAGAGTAGATTTCTTTGGGGGACACGAAACATAGATGTTTTCCTGGACACCAATTTATTTTCCAATGTAACTTCCATAAATTGCTTCCTGTATTTTTTATGATTAATCAATTGATTTAAATTCTGAATTGTCCTGATAGCAGTTTCCTATAGGAAGAAAAATATATATTCTTGTAATTCAGTATAAATCAAGAAAGAGTTTTCACACAAAGTTATTTTGTAATTCTGTTTTAAGAAAGTTTAAAGAACCCCTCAATTATTATTATAGAGATTTTCAGCTGTGTATGAGTCAGATCTATTGTGATTATTTTTAATTGAGTGTATTTTTTAGGATGTTAATTTTGATTAAAGTGCCTTAATTCATTTTTTGAATAAATAGTTTTGCTGGTTTGAGTTCGGACCAAGAGATGTATAGCAATATAGTGAACAATAAGATTTATAGATTTGTATTTTTTTTAGAGTAGCATGTTTAATTTGTTGACTTGAAAATGCCTTGTGCTTTAAAATGAATTTGAAAATGAATTGTGCTTTAAGAAATCCTGATTTCTCCAAGTTTTTTAGGATTCAATAAAATTCTAATACATTTATAATAAAAATTCCCAATTTTATTAATAGCCCAGTAAAGTATATTGATCAATATTTTCATAGATTTGGTTACACAAGTATATATTTCATTATGCCTGACCTACAGAATGAGAGTCGGTACTGTTTTGTTTCCCTTTACAGACCACAGCAATGGAACTTTTAATTTGAAAGCTCTTTCTGGAGGCTCTGGCTACAAGTTTGGAGTGCTTGCAAAGATAGTGAACTATATGAAGGTATAATTTTGCTATCAAGTTACTATGTGCACCTTTTATGATTACCATATTTCAGCAACAATATTTAAATATTGTGTGATGACACAAAAAATGGGTACAAAAAGAATTTCAGGCCTGTGTTTGCTAATTGGGACAATATATTGTTCTCCCAAATGAACTATTGTTGGATTGAGCCAATGAACTCTGAGATTGGGATTTGACATTTTTTATTTTAGAAAGGAGTATATTTAATATTTATAATTAATTAAAAACTGTGCATTTTTATGTAAACACAGCATTTACAATATAGTTCCCCTGTGGTCTCTTTATTTATAGTAAATAAAAATAATGCGGTACTACGCATAGTTTTTGGATTGGATTTCTTGTTAATAATTTTTGGATAACCCCCCTTTATTCATGAGCTTCAAACTCACAAAAGGCTAGATTGGATTTCTGTGAGGAAGATGTTTGCCCAGGGTTAATCTTCCTATGATAATGTGGGCATGTGCTGAAGATGAATAGAGCAATGTTATATGATGCAGTCCTGCAAACTAGAAAGAAAGTCGAGTCTGAATTGTATGACATACAAATATGACTTCCTAAAAATGTGATTTAGTAGTATTGTTCAAATTCCTTTGTGACAAGAAGCCTCTCTTACTTTAACCAGAGTAAAAACATCCTGCTGCAAGTTGGTTGGGATAAAAGCAGGGGTGAAATCCAGCAGGTTCTGACAGGTTCTGGAGAACTGGTAGCAGAAATTTTGAGCAGTTCAAAGAACTGGTAGTGGAAATTTTGAGTAGTTTAGAGAACCGGCAAATACCACCTCTGGTTGGCCCCAGAGTGGGGTGGGAATGGGGATTTTGCAGTATCCTTCCCCTGGAGGGGGTGGGAATGGAGATTTTGCAGTATCCTTCCCCTGTCACGCCCACCAAGCCACCCCACCCCACCAAGCCACACCCACAGAACCAGTAGTAAAAAAATTTGGATGTCACCACTGGATTAAAGCTACTTGTGATAAAGTCCTTTTGAATTGTTCTGATTTGTGGTCTGCTGTCTAGTAATATAACCTTGCTCTAACACTATTGTAATTTATTTAGGTAGTCCACATCATTTTCAATATCTGGGTTAATACTGAAAATGCAGCACAGGCAGAATTAGAAAAGTTAAACTATTGAAATTGAAGCAATTAAGGTCCTTCAGCTATTTAAGCAAGATTATTTTTGCACATATTTTGTTAGCTTCTAATGTAACTAATGTTTTGAAAGTTTTGAAAGATAATAAAATCAGTTGTTGTTTTTGTCTAGACACGACATCAACGTGGTGATAGCCATCCATTAACTCTAGAAGAAATATTAGATGAAACACAGCACTTAGACATTGGACTGAAGCAGAAGCAGTGGTTAATGAGCGAGGTAACAAAAGTAGCTATTCAGGGTACTAGTTTAAATAAATATGATGATCAAATAATAAATAATAATTAAATAATAAGAAACTGTTATCAAGTCTCATGCCCAAAACTGGCAATGAAGGCAGATGTATTAAATATAAGTGTATTGCTTTCTGGTTATATAATTTATATATGTTATTACCTTTATGGTTACTTTGCCCTAAAAACTTGTTTTCTAAGCATACTGTATATAGTGTCAATGAATTACATGAAGAAAATACATTAAAAGATTTGTCAAGGAATAGACATTTCATGAACTTTCATTTGTATGGTATTATATACGAATTATTTTTAATGTTGAAATTATACAAACAAATAGTGCATTATATTTGCATGCATGCATGCGTCTGTCTGTCTCTATTACCTAGCTAGCTATCCACATACACACATAAATATATGTATATACACACACACTTTGTATTCTCAGATATTTTTGTATAATTATGTTTTTCAAACATAAAATATTTTGTTTTTTACAATTAAAATTCAGTATTTTATTTTCACACACATTTTAAAAATATTTAAGTTAAATTAATACATCTAATAACAAAGTAAAATATGTAAATAGCCCTGTTTAAAGTGTATCAGTACTATCTATCCCTACATTGAGAGTGATTGACTAATTAAGTCATTCATGAGACACAGATACAGCAAAATATGCTATTCTAAGGTGATTGATCAGAGGTGATTCATATAGACATGCCCCAGGCAGATCCTTTTTTTGTTGTTAATTTCGCAGAATGAATTAATGAATATAACTTTATTACGGTCTTAGACCAGCAATAGACATCACCATTTACAATATACATAAAAATAATTAGAATTATTCAGTCTTCTTCATACTATGATAAACAGTAGCACACACAATTCAATCATTATTAAGTCCATGTATAGAAAACAGCATGCTATTTCCTATCAGCTGAGTTCTTTTTTGTTTTGTTTTCATTATAGGCCCTTGTCAGCAATCCTAAAATAGAAGTTATAGATGGGAAATATGCTTTCAAGCCTAAGTATAACTTAAAAGATAAAAAGGCCCTGTTGAGGCTTTTGGATAAGCATGATCAACGAGGATTAGGAGGAATACTTTTGGAAGATATTGAGGAAGGTCTTCCTAATGCACAAAAAGCAATTAAGGTAAGCAATACTTATCATTGCATCTTTCAAGGTTGTTAACTAGTTGCAAGGCCTTTGGATTAGTAACATCTCTTTCAGTTATAATGTGGAGCATTTTTTCTTTTTTAAAATCCTGGTGTCAAATTCACAGGTCTCTTCTTGAACAATTTGGCAGCTTCTGAATCTGGAAAAAAATAGATCTTTGAATTTATTTGAATATATTTACCGTAAATTCCAGCGTATAAGACGACTTTTTAACCCATTAAAATCTTCAGATAAGTGGGGGGTCGTCTTAT
>JANHFM010007010.1:80850-96874 GCA_032468115.1 Grayia smithii
GCTTTTCTTTTTTAGGAAAACTAAAAAAAAAAAGCTTCCTCTGCATGTGCGTGAGCGCGCTCCGTGCGCTCCGCGCAAGCCCCGGTAAGTACGGGTGTGCGGAGGGGGGGAGGTCCGGGACGCTTAGAACCGGTTCGGTGACGTCACAGCGTCACCGCTACCTATTCTAGCGGACCGAACCGGGAGCAACCCACCACTGAATGGGATGCACTTGTAAGTTCTATATAGCTCTAATTTGTCTGTATTCCACAATAAAGACAAAGAACTGGCTTTTCCCGTTTGAAAAAAGAAACAGAGACTCTGATATTTAGAAAGTGAGCTGAGTGTTTGGCAACATAAGAGTTGTAAATTATAAACTAGAAAGAGTGATCAGGGGAATGCGGTTCACTCTTCCTCTGTTTTTTGTGCCTTTGCTCAGTACTACCAATCATTTTTTTGCGAGAATCCGTAACTATGATGTGTGCTCTTAGTTTAAACATTTCGGTCCTTACAACTGTAGGGCTTGCAATGCACCTTAGAAAGCTGAGCTCCAAAGGGAGGTTAGTGTATGTAGCTTTATGTAGAACTGGATTTGTTTAACAAAAGCTTTGCAATTCTGAAAGACAAATATACTTGTTTACTCATTTGCTTACTTCATTTCTATATCAAAATCGTTTGGGGATTGGACAGAAACAAAGTAGATGTCTTAAACTTTCTAATTTAAGATACTCATTTTGTCCCTTAATCCCCTAATGGAAAATTTTAGTCTTGGGGTGGGGTGGGATTGCTTAGGACCTCCCTAGAACATTTTTAAAAAACTCATGCCCTCATGAGTAATAGCCAAAACATTTTGCCACACTGCTTCAAAAATGGTTTGGATCTGCAAAACTGATATTGGGTAATTTCTAATTATTTCTGAATCAAACACCTGTATATTATTGGATGGCTGTATAGTTTATGTTCTACTTATTAAAAGGGGGTTATGTACAATCCTCTAAAGGCTCGAATAGGTTTCATTATTTATTTCTGATATTTCTATGCTGTTTACTCCCAAGTAGAGCTGCTGTGACAGCAGGAACCAAAATTTTAAAAAAACAACAGGAGAAAGATTGAAATGATTACACATGCTTTTGCGTTTAGATTTTATTTGGCTTGGTGTCAAAATTTAATCTCTCCTTTTTTAGTAATAATAGCAGGAAGGTCAGATGATTATTATGCAGCCTTTCTATTAACCAGCAGGAATTTTCAGATCACTTACAATATATCAGTTTCATTATCAGACTTAAAGAATGCAACAGGTTTATTTTGAAATTTAAAGTGTGTTTATTTTTTCTTGCTTGCAGCTGGCCATAATCAAATTGTGATTTGGTTTGAACAAAATTAACCAAAAAAACAACAACTATTAACCATAATTGAGAGTCCAAAGAGGCAGACTCCAAACATAAGATTCCTTTCCAGTGCTCTTTCCATGAGCCAGTTTTCCCCTCTCTGTGGCAGCTCATCATAGGAGTTATGGGGAGCAAAATATTCTACAGTTTGGGGGGTCACAATTGAGAAGGCTGTATTACGGGATCCTTACCTGTAAAAATCCTTCGGGGAACAGGGCTCTCATGAATGTGACTTATTTCTTCTTTTAGGTTCCTATCCAGAAGAGAAAGAAGCCAGCATCTCAGAAGAAACGAAGGTTCAAAACTCATAATGATCATTTGGCTGGTGTATTGAAGGATTATTCCGATGTAGCTCCTGGCAAATAAATTGGTCTTCTGAACTGAACTGTTACGTTGATGTGGATGCTTAGGACACAGATGTCCTTTGTATATCTGATGTGGTTCTTTCCTCTTCCATTTCTGTAGCAGATGAAAAATAACAACTTTTGGGATCAAGAATAAACTATTCTTCATAACATTTACTTTACTCGTTAATATAAACTTGGATCAGAGCCATTCCTTTATCAGTAGATTTCTGATATTGGGATTGAAATATATTTAGCATGTAATGCTGAGATTTCATGTTCATCAGTTAAAATTTCTTTGAAGAATTCTTTGGCATTCTATGGGAATTTTATTCAGATCTAGATAAATCTGAGATTTTTGATGTCAAGAAAACATGTTTAGACTAAAATCATTCAAAAAAATCTTTTTTTTAACATGTTTTCCATGCTTTTTGACTGAATAGTAGCTAAAAGCAACACTCCATTTAGATATAGACAGATATTATTTTAGGTAATAGTTTAAAATGAAGCCTTTATTTAGAAATGTAAACTCTTTTTTTATACTTATTTTTTTCCACAGTGATATTTCTTGTATTATCCTGAAGTTTCCATTCGAATTTTCAAGACTATTTCAGTTGGTTGTTTCTGCAGGTACCAGTTACATCACGGTGCCCATGCAACATCTTCTAAATTGTGTTAACATTCCATTTATGTCAGGAATCCTTGAGCTAAAATATACTTCCAAATAAATCATGAAATTGTTACAAGTAAACATGAGGATTTGCAATGGTCTTCCCAGTTCCTAGATATTATTGAAAATCTGTGGGGAGATCCCAAAGTACAATGCAGGCCAAGAAGTCTCAGAAGGTTTCTGAGTTGGAAGAATTCTGTTAATGAAGAGTGAGAATAAATTCCAAAAGCAAAGCTAGAACGACTCAGCAGGCTACAGAAAATGTCTGCCAAAGGAGGTATTACAAAGTACTGCCTGAAAGAGTATCCAAACCTCTGCCCCTGTGTGTCTTCTTACCTTGAATCTGTAAATAACTGCACGTAAATTGTTAAGTATGCATTGAAATTTGTAGAACACTGTTGTGTGTAGTTTTGTATCATGTAGAAATTTTGCCATTTTCTGTTCGCTTAAGGATTTATTGAAGTGTACAATTTGACCAAGGGTGCCTAACTTTTGCACACAAGTGTATTTGTATTGTTTGTGAGTTACTTTAGAATTAAAAAAAAAAAATTGAGACAAGCCTGCTTCTTCGTATGTAGTGATAGAGTGACCTTCCATTATATGACTGCTGGCTGTGGTGAAAGGGAAAAAAAGGGCATGAGTTGGGGGAAGCGAAGGTAAGAATATGTTTCTTCCCAATTATTAGAATTATAATTCATTTAATATGGGTAATTGATTTAATATGAACGAATTGTGTATTTATACCTTGTTCTAGAGAAATGAAAGATAATGAAATAAAAAATGGCTACTCTACAGTAGAAATAGTTTTAGTAATTGATAATGATGTTATTAATCAAGCAGTAAGCGAGGTCTGGCCATGAGCTTATCAAATGTGGAGAGGTAATTTAAGTATGAATTTCCTTTTGGCTTTAAATATTCAACTGAGCAAGGAAACTGAAAGAATGCGGCTTGAGCATAGATAGCCTCACTGAAAAAAGTCTGGCTTCACAAAATGAGAGCATAATTTTTTAATTGGATTAGTTTGGTGAATTGTTGGATGTTGCTGAGCAAATTAGTAAGAATAATTTAATTTCTTCTGCTAATAATTATAATTTTATAAAGTAAGTGATGTAAACGAAGAACTACTGTAGCAAGATTTTGTATGTTTGCTAGAGAGCACTGGTATAAAGCTGTTTGTAATGCATTTGATATATTCATCATAGTCCTTCCAAGCTTCTAGAGAATAGAGGAAAGCAACTGAATTTGGAGAAAATATGTAAAGAATGCCCATTTGGCTCTTCCTGTCACTTTCTTCCTTGTAGCACAAGGAACTTGGTGATAGGACACAAGAGAGTGCTACACTTTCAGGACTAATGATGGAAAAAGATTTGAAAGTAGCAATAATCACAAAGTCATAGTGGTGACATTGTTGTTTCCATCTTGAGACTCAGAATCAGGTAGTTGAAAATGTGTTGGCATGAATCTTTTACTAACCTACTGCTCAGAGACCAGCAGAGGCACATGCTTGGCTTGGTTAAAATAAATGTATTTCACCATCAGGTACTTTAGAATTCCTTTTCCTATTTCAGAGCCAGGTAGAAGACAATTAAATATTGGATTCAGACATTGGAAAGTCCTGTAGTTAATTATTATTACTACTTCAGTCATTTTGCTTTAAATATGGAGGACATATTTTATAAAAAGAGTTTTTCCAGCAACTGAACCTCAGTTTCTTTACCTGGCCAAACTTCTGTAAATTGTACTGAACTGAAAATGGTTTGTGAGCCTTATAAACTGACCCACAAATGTTACACGAGTTTCTTGCAAACAAGAAGCAAATCTGCATTTGAATAGGATTTGAATAGGAACCCAGGATGAATACATTATATTTATGCTTACTGATACATATATGTACAAGTAGCTCTCATCTTATAGTCACAATCGAGCCCAAAATTTCTGTTGCTAAGCAAGAGTTACTCAGTGATTTTGCCCCATGTTAAGATCATTCTTGCCACAGTTAAGATGTTAAGTTAGTAATATAGTTGTTAAGTGGATCTGGATTCCCTGTTGACTTCACTTGTCAGGTCGGGAAAGTGATCACATGATCCCAGAACACTGCAACTGTCATAAATATGAGGCAGTTGCCAAATTTTGATCATGTAAACCATGGGAATGCTGCAAAGGTCCCAAGTGTGAAAACTGTCAATCTCTTTTCAGTGCCATTGTAACTTTGAACAGTCACTAAACAAAAGGTAGTGAATTGAGAGCTACCTATGTACATTCATGTTTTTTCATCTATAGGTGCCCTTTTTATCTTTCCTGTAGCACCCTTAAGCATAGGATTTCATTTCTGTGCCAATCTGTGCCTGGTAGTGATTGATAATAGAATCCTTGTCCTGAAAGGCAGGATTCAAGGATCCATGCCATGTCTCCTTCCCTCTTCCCTCTTCCCTCATAAATGCAGGACCAGTCTGTTGGAAGAGCACGTTCTAGCTCAGTTCAATATCAAAGCTACGATGTGTTCTTTCTAAGAATGTGTTTGTAATGATTTCACATCATGAAGGATACCATATGTAGTCATTCTCATTTGTTATCAGTTGTAAAACAATGCTTGTATTGTAGATCTTCTTCAGTGCATATGCATACCCATGCTGCATTTAACATTTATATAACATCTGCATAAGCTTGTACTCTTACCTTGTTGAGTGCAGGAGATCAGTGACTCATTACAGGTGGCTAGCTTGGGAACTAATACAGTGAATTCTCTCCAGTTGTATGTCTCTGGAGATTCTCAGTTATTCAAGTCATGGATGTCCCAAAGGTGCTTTTTTAAAAGGCAACTGGACTTTGTTTTTTCTTGAAAATGTTTTGCTTCTCATTCAAGAAGCTTCTTCAAATCCCCTCCAGTTGATTTGGGGCCAGGCTTCTGCCCAATTTTTTTGCCATGGTCAAATAGGATGGGGTATTTAGCACTGGGAAGGTGCTATAAGGGTGAAGTCCTTTTTAAATTGAAGATGGGACTCTCGAGTGGTTTTCTTAGCCTCTCCTGTCTGAACTTCTCCCAATCTCCTAACAGAGACTGGGTTTTTTTCTTTTTTTTCCTGATGGTTTTCTTGTTTTCTGTGATTTTATTCTATAGGAGTAAGTGGCAGGATTTAGGAGGAAAAGATTAAGGACAAGTTCTGAGAGGGTGACTTGTTTGATTTGTGGAGACTATACCTGCCATGACTCTCAGAATCTCGGGTAATATTTAGGAGATACCTGTGCCAACACTGACTTGTAGCTACTATTGAGACATGTTCAGGTTTTTTTCAATTAACTATTGACGAGGGAAGTCAATTGAAATGAAAACTGGGTTGGGGTAAGGTAATAAAACTATTAATATTGATTGTCACAGATTTCCTCAAATGGATACAAGTAAATAAACAGGCATGATAGCATAAACCATATTTTTATTTTATTCATTGCTTTTATTTTTAGAAAATTATAATAGAAAAGTATCTTTTAACAACTTTTTTCTTTAAAAAAAATCATAGACAAATTGGAAGCATCATATAATTCAGTCACTGCCAGTAAAAGGCTGTAGAGAAAAGTCAAGTGTTTTGTGGAACAATCCAGCACAAATCTTTTTAGCGTTTAACCACCTACAATTTGTTCAATTTATCCATATTGTTTGCTTAGTAATGGGCATTTTTCAGTTCCAACTTGGGGCTCTTCTGATGTGTTCGGAGTACAACTCTCAGGATTAGCAGCTGCATCACATCCAGAGAACAAGTCAAGCAACCCTCTTGCAATTTTGCATTCTTAAAGCCTTTTACATTTTGAGATACATTATTTTGTAAGAAATATAAATTATATCTTATTTCAGGATAAGTGATGATAATCCTGGCAGAGAAGCTGCTTCATGAAAATGTGATCCTACTAACCCTATTGGCTTCCCTACTAAGCAGACCAGCAGAGCCAGACTTGTCACTATTGTAAAATCTCTAGGGTAGCAGCTGGAGAGAGAACAGTGAGGGATTTCTGGCATTGGCAGTCTTCAGCAATTGAGGGAAGAATAATTTTATGTGAATGATTGATCTAAGAACTCTTCTGTTCTAGATAGTTGCATTCCTAGCTGTCCAAAGAACAGTGGGTGCAATCTTACGCACTCAGAAGCAAGCCCTAATCAATTCAACAGACCACATATCCACGTAAAGTGGAAACAGGAAACAGATTTTTTAAAATTCAGTAATTCAGATCATTAGCAACTAAGAGGTGCACCCTTTGGCTACAGGTGAATTTGTGAGTCACACCTGAGCTAAAGCTGATCTGTGGGAGAGTTCTCGTCAATAGAAAGAAAACAACTCTTTTTTCAAAAAAATAAAAACAATGTTCCAGAGTCCCATTGTAGCACTAAAATCCACCTAGACTGGGTAATGTCATATGGCTACATCTGTTATCTGGCTCCTAAATATAAATCCCTTCAAGAAAGTGGAAAATTTGAAGTAGCTTTTCGTTGGCACACAGTGCCTGAAATCATTCCCAGTATTGCTCTGTTCCTAGAGAGGCAGCTTTATCTATTCTCTTTTTTTACCAAGACATACAGTAGGTGAAGTTGAATAGCTATTTAAAAGTGGGCACCTGAAGATTTCTCCCCAGCAGGGAGTTCTGGCCATGAGGGCAATCCTTTACATGGAGCTGCTACTGCTGCCACCTCAAAAACCACCATCTGGCATCAGTGCATAGATTTGGGGCTGACTACATATGTCTGCTACTAAGATTAGCTGGGAAAAATCAAGAATAGCTGGCAAGCCAAATATCCCAAGGATGGCCATTTCATTAGAATCAAATTCAGCAAAAACCATTGGCACTTCTCATAGGCATGAGGTGCTGGGATCAACAACTGAAGTTCAGTTTTCTGGATCAATGGACCAGTCACCCCTTACCTTCCCCACTAATATGATTAACAATAAATGACCAGAACCAATTCGCTTTATACCTGGAACAAAATCACAAAACTAAACTACCTTCCAAAGATACACACACATACACACACAGTGTATAAGTTGTTATAAAAGTAGATAGTATGGTGTTAGAAACTTGATTTAGAGTACATAACTTCCTGGGCAGCTTGGTCATCCAGGATGGGTTCTCACAAATACCAGGTTTTTTTTTTTCTTTTTCCTTTTCCAAATAATACACACAACTGCATGAGATATATTTGTCTGAAGAGAAGTATACTATGATAGACAAAGTTGCAGAAATGTTCATAATTATGACTGCACATTTTCATTCATAATAGAAATTGCCTTTCTACTTTCTACAGTGTACTACTTCTTCCCACGCAATTGCGTATCCAAATATAGAGGAAAAAAAATACAGCAGGAACTAGCGATCAGGCACCGCTAATGTACAGCACACCAACTGTTACAATCATGAAAAAGCTATTATATTGCTGATTGTCTTGCTCAATATAATTTGGCACAATTAGGCGAAACATAAAAATAACTACTACAGGAATACACTTCATATATTTAAAACACACCATCTCAGGCTCCAAAACATGAAAACCAAAATGTCTGTGCATTTCAAACAATACACTTTTTAAAAAATCTGAACCAGATTTAAAAACATGCCTTGAACATGCATCTTACAAGGGTAGGAAAAGAGATTATACATATTTAAAAATCAAACATATACAGTAATCAGTTCTTCCACCCAAGGTACAGTCCTCTTACTTAAAATGCTTGGTATAAAAAATAGTTATTCTCTTTGCTGCTTTGCTTGAAAATAATTTTTTCAAACAAGAAATTCATTCATGCTTATAGAATTTAAACTTTTATACAATGTAGAAGAGGAACATATTATTATTATTATTATTATGGTTCATCACATAGTCAACCAGATGTTTAGACTGGATTTGGCATTTTTATCATTACCATTATTATTCAATACTTTCTATTTTATTTTTAAGAAGATGTGTGATAGAGGCTGTGGCAAAGTCTTGAAGGAATCCACGCTTGTGTGAGGTTTTTTTTTAAGCCTGTAAAAAAGAAAAGACATGCTTATGAGGAAACAACAATACAATCAAAGCTCCCTAATGGCCAGAAAGCTGAGAACAGTCTTCCCAAACCTGGACGGCATTGTTAAAGGGAAATTCAGAGAATGACAATTAGAATATAGTGGATGCCAAAATGGGAAGAAATAGTGAAGGCTATTTAGTGAAAGCTGAATACTAAAGAACTGGATATTGGATGGAGGTAAGGAGGTGGTTTATACTTCCATGTTAAACTGCCGGAGTACTTGCCATGAAAATGCAGAAAATTAAGCCACGGTTTAGGACTATAATGTGTAACACTTTAATTGTAAAGCACAATAGTAAAATAATAATAGTGATAACCTTATTGATCCTTACTATTGCTGATGGAATACAGTAGTGCTTGAAAATTTGTGAACCCTTTTGAATTTTCAATATTTCTGCATAAATATCATCTAAAACACAATCTGTTCTTCAGACAAGCCCTAAAACTACCATAGATAAAGAGAACCTAAATAAACAATTGAGTAAAAAAATACCTGTCCATGTATTTATGAAACAAACTGATGTAAAACTACATACTGTATTAGTGTAGAAGCCTGTTTCCAGCATTGAAGAGGTATTAAAATATTTTTGATTCATTCAAAATAAAGTGTACTTTTATTATTGCAGTAGATGTTGACTTACCGACCACACTGCAATTTGGAAGATGAAGGTAAGACATCAGTAGCGATTTTGGAAGAATGTATTAATACCCACAAGACAGAGTGTAGCCGCCATCACACACCTGATACCTAAGGCAGAGATAACTCCATTTATTAAATGCCGAATTTATAAGGTATTACTAATTAGTATATGCTACACATTTCTTTTTTCTCCTCTTGATTATCTGCCACTCTTATTCCTGAAAATGGAGACCAAATGAGAACAAATTGCCTCAGGCCACTCAAAAAAGGTCTCTATCTTACACAATCTCTTGAAAGTCAAATACGCTTCAGCTTGGGAAAGAGCCCAAACATTGTAAATTTTAGACAGGATCATGAAAGCAATTTTCCCTGCTAATATATTGAATAATAGATAAAAATAGAAGTAGCCAGGGCACAATGAACTCTTCACATGATGTTATTTATTAATCTGCAGCCAACTGAAGTACAAAATTCAATTATGGTACAAATGGTACAAATAGCTAGAACAGAGGTTTTTCAGCAAACTTTGTATATTGGGTTCATGTTCTTATCTAATGTACAGAAGTATTGTTTTTAAATTTCTTTTCCTGTTTATATATTTTATTTCAGTGTTACCAATACATGATAAAGCCAGTTTGCTGTAGTGGTTAAGGCATGAGGCTAGAAATTGGGAGACCTGAATTCCAGTGCCTTAGACAGAAAGCCAATTGGACCACTTCCTTTCTCTCAGTCCTAGGAAATGGACAAGAGAAATCGCTTCTGAAAAACCTTGCCAAGAAAACTGCAGTTTTACTCTCCATCCTTAATCTCTGAAAGTTTTGTGGACAAGTAGCATCTTAACTGCTCTTCCAAAGACACAAAGGCTATAATCCTTTTGTTTCCAACATTTGAATTATAGAACTTTTTCTACCCATGGAAGATAGGCAATTTTATTTGGCTATTAGAGCAATAGAAGAAGATCTTGAGGAATTGGTACATCTACCCTGTTCAAGACTAGCAAATGATAACTTGCTAAATGTCACACTGAACCACAAAAATGTGAGTTAACTTATCTAAAGAAATTTGTTCCTGTTTATGATGTGATTTTTAGTGATTGAAACAATTTGGAGAATCTACTAAGCAATTAACTATAATTACATGGTATCTATTTGCAAAATGAAAACTGATCCTGTTAAAAATCAGTGGAAATGCTGACATTTAGCTTGATTTTATAATTACAATGTGAACAATGTATGCTACCCATCCTTTTGTCCAACTATGGAATAGGATCAAAAAAATAAATCTCTGTTATCCGCACAACCAGCCTAGAGATATAGGCTAGGATAAGGAATAATTGCTTGCCCAAAGATAGATACTGAAATCAGTAAAAGGCAGCTTTCCTATTGGCAAAAGTTGGATGTGTGACGTCCAAAGATCTCTTCCTCAAAATGATCTAAGCCACCAAAAATTATGAACTTGAAGTATTGGCTCATTGTCCAAAGAGGAACAGGCCGTTGCAAAATATCGGCCCAAAGTAGGATCAGCCCATGTAGCCATTTTCCATTGCTGGGCTTCTTTGCCAGCAGGTGTACTTTCAGTGTATGAAATAATCATTTTATGGTCTTAATTTTTAAAGAGAGAGCCTGTTTCCTTTTTTGATGCCTCAAGATTCATATGCTTTATGGAAGATGAACTTTACATACAGATGTTCCGTGGTTTTGCTGTTGCAATAACTTAGAGAATTGTTCCCAAATATGGTTATGTTTGCATAATGTTTTGGAGAGAAAAATCTGTGAGTCCTCCAATCTTATTTTTACATCTCTGCCTCTCATACACAAATATGCTAGTATGAAAATAACTTACTGCTGCACTCATTGTATCTGTGCTTAAAAACACCAGCCAATTCTCATTTAGTCACTGATGATTAAATTAGGCTTGGGAAAAGAAAGTTGCTATATTAGGAAAATACATTGACTGAGTTTGCAAAGAGAATGCTAGTGCAAATCATTATATTCTGTCTAATGAAGCTGTGATGTGATTTTCAAATGTAACAAGTAAACTGGATAGATTTGGTGGAAAGAGAAAAGGTTACTGGAATTAGAAAGTTACCTTCTTTAACAATCCTTTATGTACTCATTTTGACTGACTTTCTTACGAAGCTTAGCAACTTCAAAACTCACTTTGGAATAGAAATTGCTGGATTTAAAAATGAAGGTGAACAGTATCTCTTCTGTCAAATGTAATACAATACTGGACTAACCATGATTAAAATTTAGGCATGAAGATCAACTTGTTCTGAGGTGCTTAAAAATTTCATACATGATCCCCAAAAAAATGTCCTTGGCAAACTAAAAGGTTGAGTAGTGAATTTCCAGCAAAGACTGGTCTGCTGGGTGAAAACTCAGCTGAACTCTGATGTTCAATAGATTGCTGCTGAACATCACAGAGCTTCTTCAAAACTCTGTGCAGAGCTTCTGCAACTAGATGACCTTCAGGTATATTGGCCTTCAACTCGCAGATCCCCAGCCAACACAGTTACTTTGTCACATAATCCAAAACCAGCCACATTCTCAAATGTAAAGGAATAGGAAATGGTAGCCCACTTTTGCATCAGCAACAGCAAATTCTTTTTAGCATTGTACTACTGTATTTGTCCTGGTTGCCTCTATTGAGCCATTAACATTGCTGAAATTTGCCCAACCAGTATTTTTGGCTTGTCATTAAGCAGAAGCTGCATCAGAAATGCTCTGGTGTTGTGGTTTTGAGATTGTCCCATAGAATCAGAAAATGTTCCTATGTGAGGAAAAATGGATAATATTGCCTAACTGGGATTTGCAACAAAAACTGTTGTTATGTCACATTAAGTCATGGCTCAATAAGCCACAATTAGAGTTTAAATGTATATTAAGTCAAAAACCGCAGTAGCTGGATTTATATAACACACTAAGCTACAATCAAGAAACCATATTTTGACAGCACAGTATGTGATCTGCATCAAAATACTTTTCTTTTTTTAAGGTTCCACCAAGCTGCCAAGACTCTTTTCGGAATATTCCACACCACAGTACATTCTCACACCCAGCCATTTTGTTTTTCCTGCAGACAGTCAGCATCTTACCCTATTGCTCATGTTTAGTTCTATTTTACTGTTGTTAAGAGCTGTTTTGCTCATTAGGCCCTTTCTTTTAACCTAATTATGTTGCCATCCCTGTAAATCTGGTGTGTTCCTCTGAGCATGCTGACACCTCCCTCTTTCAACTCCAAAACCATTCTCTCCAACTGTCACAACTGTGTATCTGACATCACTCGTGGCACATCTATACCTTTTCCTGAACAACAGCTTGTATTCTGTCACATGCCTTCTGTCATCAAAAGATGCAAGAAAAGCAACCATTTTGGAGTTCTACTAAGCTACACCATGAGATAATGAAGCCTAATAATTTTAGTTCCCAGGGCTGAAATGAGAATATGCATACATTCCCAAATCCACAGGGCTTCAAGGTGACACAGTAGGGGTGAAATCTAAATGTTACTACTGGTTTTGTGGGCGTGGCTTGGTGGGCGTGACAGGGGAAGGATACTGCAAAACCTTCATTCTTACCCCCCTCCAGGGCAAATTTCCATTCACACCCCACTCTGGAGGAAGGATATTGCAAAATCTCCATTCCCACCCCACTCTGGGGCCAGCCAGAGGTGATATTTCCCAGTTCTCTGAACTGCTCAAATTTCCCGCTACCGGTTCTCCAGAACCTGTCAGAACCTGCTGGATTTCACCCCTGTGACACAGTATGCAGAAAGAATATCTGTAGGAGGTCTGAAAAATACAGCTCCAAAGAGGGTGGGGGGTGGGGAGGACTTTGAGTTTTGACCACTGCCTAAATGAGACCAGCAGTTCCTCAGGAGAAAATTTTCTTCCTTCCTTCAGCTCATTAGGGCAGCCATACTGCTTTGCATTCTTAAGTTGTCCCATTTTATTTACAGAACTAAATTTAGCTTGCATTTTTTCTTCTTTTTTTCCCCACCCCGTGGCCTCTGTCCTTCAATAGTCCTGTGAGTATGTACTACAGCTTTCCAACCCTGAAGTGCAGCCAGTGAAGTTTTATTTTTTGTTATTGTTGTTTTAAAAAAACAGCAGATTTGTTTTATTTGGCTAAAAATAATTTAAAAATAGAGAAAGATAACTGGTGAATTAATCCTCTTTGGTTCAGAAACCAAAAGCTGCAAAAGTCAGAGAGGCTGGCTTGGGTTCTTTTTATCTGGAGGGCAGATGGAATTGTTTGTAGTTTGTACATGAACCCTCAATATTGTAGGTATATATCACTTGTCTATTCTGACACTCAACTAAGAGCCATGGTGGCACAGTGGTTAGAATGCAGTATTGCAGGCTAATTCTGCCAACTGCCAGCAGTTTGATTCTCACTGAGTCAAGGTTAACATTCTACCGAGGTGAGTAAAATGAAGACCCAGATTGTTGGGGGCAATATACTAACTGTGTAAACTGCTTAGAGAGGGCTGTGAAGCACTGTAAAGCGGTATATAAGTCTGTGCTATAGCTATTTCAGATCATAGCACTCTCTTCTTCCCAACCCATTACCTCACGTATTATAGGGGTCTCATACACACAGGGAAAGGATTATTTATATCCCTAAAAGAATGGGGGATAACTAATCACAAGAGATATGAAAATTTCTTGAGGTCCTCATGTGGGAATGCAATCTTTACAAAAGACCCCTTGGAAAGCTCCCATCGCAGGCAAGGTGGGCAACTATAGAAAGCAATATATTTTGACTTTTGTTGTGGTATCTGAGGAATATCATCAGATTTAATTCACTGCAATGGCCTTAACATTCCAAAAATACCCAGTAGCCTACATGATTAGGGCCTTTAATTTATAATTTTATAATTTATTTTTTTATTACTGTCAGCAAGCTCAGCTCATTCCTACATCCATTTTTAACTGATTAATAACATCATGTAAAAATAAGCTTTAGCCCTGTCCCTGCATTTTTTTTACCATGAAAACAAATGTATGAAAAATGTTTATATTTACATATGTCATTTCAAAGGCATTATAACTTCTAATTTCTGCCAATTCATTTAATTTAAGTCAATGGTTAAGGTGTTGGTCTTGGACTTGAAGAGATGCAGAGTCCCATTCCCACTTGAACCCATGATTTTCAATCATCACTCTGTCCCAGCCCAGTTTCTCTTAATTAACAATTAGGAGGACTCCAGTGTATGCTGATTTGAGCTTCCAGAATATTTATTATTATTACTATTATTATTATTATTAATAATAATAATAAAATTATGCCATAGGACAACAAATCTGTCCCCTCCAAATTGCATAAGAGAATTGCATAATTCTCCTTCCTTGTCAAAGGGTGATTTTTCAGAGAGAAGATATATGGAGATAGGGGAAAGGGAACAGCTACAAGGGTGAGAATAATTACAAGTTCAGATATTCTTCCTGCACACACCACAAAAAACAGAAGCCACAGCCCTTGCACTCGCCCTGGTGATCAGCTGGAACCTCTGGCGAATGGTACTTGTGCTCTACTCACACAGGATTCAGCAGAACTGACGGGACTTCCAGCCCTGAGAAGTAGCCTCTGAGGGAGGGAGCCAGCGGATCTGAAAAAGACCAAAGCCCACAAGTGAGAAATGAGACGCAGGCAAAAATGAACAATGCTTTTGCACAATGTCCTTCTAGTTCCTTGGAGCTAGGACTCATCCTTTTATCTCGAACAGCAAGTTGGACCTACTTTTCATTTGTTTCACTTATTAGCTTTACATTTTATATCCTGGGACTGCTGCAAGATAATTAATAAAGGCAGCACCTTTGCTACTAAAGCATTACACACAACAAAGGAGCAGATAAAAACAAAAGTGAATCAACAAGAAGAATGGGTATGCAAGGAGCGTTAAAAGAGAATAGATCTGCATTACCTGATTATCCTATTGAGATCACTTATGAAGCTAGCTTTTTAAAGAATTTCACTTTTAAAAAAGAATTCTGAGTAAAGAGCAGATTTTTGCCCCACTGTATTCTGCTTATATCAAAGAAAACTATATAATTCAGTGGACTATTGAGAGCAGGGGACTTGTAAGCATAAACTTACTCCTGCAATTTGCATATCTACTTGAGATTAGTGGTCATTATCAATATATGCACTGCCTCCTTTCATATATTGGAGGAGACTCTTTCATATTTAAAAACTAAGGAATGCCTGGGAAACCTAGAGATTTAAAAATTAAGACATTGTGTGGTGGGGTTCCATAATCATATTTACATAATACAACATAATTTTAAGTTAAGGTAAAAGATGCTTCACTCTTTACTGTATGTAAAAATTCAAAAGGAAAACAGAATGTGAATTAAAGTAATGTCACTATGGAGATAAGCCACTTGTAGAGGGCCAGGCTTCACAACGAAAATCACTTCAAATTCTGGCTCACATTCAAGAGAAAAAAATTGATCCTGAAGCCATTTCAACAACCATTACATTCTTAAATAGCATCCTCAGTCCATCATAATTACCACAAACCATCTTTTTCACTCTTGACAGTTGAGACCAACTATTCCAACAGATTCAAGTGTTGCATTGCTTGAGAATTTCTCTCTCCTCTCCCCACCCCAACTCTCATGTTTGACCTCATGGATTTTATAATTATTGCATTTTGCTGTGTTTGATATTTGCTGTGTCACAATTTTTTATTTTATTTTTTTGAGCTGGTCAATTACTGTAATAAAGTGTCCCTATGATTCTAAGGACAGAGCAGAACAGTTAAGAGATTGTTAAGTACTCATTCTGGATGTTTATCAGAAAGCATCAGCACTAACCAGTCAGTGGGATACTCTACTCAGCTACCAGGTAAGATCTTCAATCAGGAAGGATCATATCTGCTGGGATTGCGGGGGAATGATCACTATTGTCAGAAAATAAACTACAGAGGAAACTCCTTGCTGGAAATACAAT
>JANHFM010007010.1:111545-121623 GCA_032468115.1 Grayia smithii
ACCTGGGAAGATAAAACGATTGACAGCCAAGTCTGGTGAGTACAGTCCATATATATATATATATATATATATATATATATATATATATATATATATACCGGTATATATATATAAAAAAATATATTTGCGTACAAAGACCCAGCAGATATTTCTATTTTTCTGAAGTGAATGGAGGTGAAATTGCTCAAGAAGAGAAAGGTGTTCTATCAGGCAGAGGGGTGCTGCCATTTTACCAAGGATGAGTCCAGTGATCCCTAGAGGATGGGTCAGTTTGATTGAGGAGTGATCATTAATTTTGCTCTTGTGACCCTATTAGGCAGACAAGTGTTAGTTGTATGGTGAGCTCTGAAGAGGATCAAGGAATAATGTGGGTGAAGATGTGACTGATTTAGATAAATTACCTGGGCATGCAGTGAAGCAGGGTAGGTGAAAGCAGGCGGAGGTAGAGCAGGTGCTAACTCCGCTGGGTAGAGAGGGTACGGCGCCCACACTTCAGGGCTACTGGGGTAAAGTGCAGGCACTGTGAGTTCATCTGCAAGAGAAGAATAAGGAAAGGTCATCGTTAAAAAAACAATAAATGCAGAAAACAAAATGGCAAATTGTCTCCACTGCCAAACTAAAGAGGTCTCTCTGACAATTCCTCTTTCCTTAAAAAGCAAAAATGGAGAAAATCAGGGATAAACGTTTGCTCTGAGGCAACCTATGAAAAATCAACATCTATATCTTACATTAAAAAAACAAGCGCATATTTGAACAGGGGCATAACAGAAGACAGAGAAAATCAAACTAAGCTACTCTACCAATCAACGGAAACATTGATAATATCAGCCAGGTTGACTGGGGATGATGGGAATCATAATCTAACACATCCCTAGAACACCAGACCAGAAAAGACTGTAGTACCCTTTTTAAATCAACAGCTAAAACTATACTTGATGCTTCAACTGGGAAAGTTTCTGAAAGAAAACAATCTACTGTTTGCTTCATTACATATTAAAATGCAGAAGAATGCATCACTGTATGTATTCACATCATCTAAGTTATTTCATAAATAGCAGAAATATATAGGTTCCTAAAGAATTATCATAGACCTGGAAAGTTGGGTAAAGGGGACTGACTGGGATCACCTGCCAAAGCAATTGCATCCTTTGTAAGCCATCTTACCCTCACTCATCATCCTGTCACTGGACAATAAATCACTTGGAGGGCAGCATAAGTCAATACCCAGATAGCTCTCATGTTTGACAAGATGGCTGTTGAGCACCATACAGGAAACCTCAGATGAGCATAGCATGTAACCTATAATATTCCTATGAACTGTTGGTAAATGAGAGACATTAGCAGATATGTTTCATCTGGAAAAAATTCTATGAAGGGAGAGTTCTAAAAATACTGATAGTTACTCTTCCTGATAGTTAGTCCTAGGCTGGGTACATTATAATAACCCTACCAATACAAGAATCTAATACAGGTTTAGTTAGAAAATGTTTTATATTAAGAAATAAAGAATTTATATCCATGAAAAGTAACACAGTCTATATCATTCTAAGAACAACCACATTATTCATATCAGAGCTTTTGAAACACATGATCAAATAATTAAAAGTAAACAAAAAGAAAGACATATGAACATAGAATGAATTGGTTAAGCCAAAAACAATACCCACTATTCAGTGTGACAGAAGCTAAAAATTTATTCCTAAATATTTCTCACAAAAGATATAAAATTATAGGTCCTGGCATTTTGTAGCATGTTACATTGTATAAAATGTATTTTTCAAATCCTTACAAAATTTTAGGCGAATAGATCAGCCTATTTAAGTAATAGCTACTATAAAGAGACATGGTGGTAAGATCAAGCAGCTGACTGGCTCTCTTCTTTTATATGGCAGTTTAGGAAATAAAGGAATCAAATAAATAAATAATGAATTGGACCTCCATTCTTAAAGTTGTGCACTTCACAACTTTATCCATTATCCATTATCCAAGATTTAATTTCAGATGGAAGTGCTGATCTGATTTGGTGTACATCACTGAGACCTGGATGAGGGAAAAGAGGGAAGCTGTATGCATAGGTTAATGTGTGCTCTGAAAAACTAGGATTGGGAGTTAAGCAGTGTGGCCTTCGTCTTTAGGAATTTTGTCTTGCTTACTAGATGGTAGACATTCTATCCAATCGTCTTCCAGTTCTGAATGCATGCAGCTGTCTTTTTGCTAGAGATTAAGGCTGGGAAGGTTGTGGGAAGTTACTCTGTTTCTCATCCTTAAATCCATCCCATAAAAAGATCCACAATTGTTGTTGAAATTTGGCCATTTTACCACCTAATTTCTGCAATATGAGCTCATGCTGCAGGAGAGCTTCAAGTAGATTCTACTTCATCTACAAACAGTTGAACAATTATATAAATTGCTTGAGAAGATAATTAAAATTGTTCCTTACCATCTCATTCCAAGGAACTAATCAGTATCTTTGAATGTTACCTAATTTCAATAATAGACTAGCTAAGAGAGAATCAACTGACATTGACTTATTAAATATTAAGCAAGATAGAGGTTAAATTAACAAGCAAGAAATGGGATTCATAATGTTCAGTCTGTTTGGGATTGGACTTCATTCCCCTTGACGGGCAGATCCATGGTTGAGAAAGGTTCTCAGCTATCACTGGATTTGTCAATAATGCTTTGGCCAGTTGTGCTCCTTCTTCCTTCTTTTTCTTTAGATAATCAGATTATCTAGCTTCAATTACATTCCATTTGTAATACTGCAATTTATTCTACATGGATACATTAGGAAACTCTTTAAAAGTTGCAGTTGATATAAATGATCAATGATGCCTAGACTAAAACTTTTTGCACTCTTTTTCAGAAAATGTTTTATTAAACATTTTTAAGAAGAGAAAAAAGGAAAAGGGGGAAAAGGCACACACCAACTGTACACAAATGTACACAAGATGAATAAAAAGGGAATTTGTAGACATGAGAGAAATAGGATTTTTTTTAGTATTTGCTTGATTAGTTTTAAATAACTATACTACAATATTTTTAGAATTACATTGCCAAAATCCAAGTATTAGTATCAAATATCTACATTAAATATCAATACCAAAAACATCACAAAAATCATAACATGACTTGTAGGAACTTCTATTTAGGAAGCATAAAGTATCCATGCAGCAATGATCATGCACAAAATTAGTTCAATACACTTTGTGGAAAAGTAATATTTAATTAAAAGTATCAAGTGGAAAAGGAAAATCAGCTTTTAAACTTTGTTTCATTGTTATTTATAAATCATATTCAGAAATTGTTGAATTTTGCAACATTGCAACCCAATATAGAACCATGATCCAGCCTGGTCATTACATTTCCAACAATTATTAGACAATGAATTATCTATTTTAGTAATCAATAGTAATATACCAGCAATAAAGCCAGATTTTTACTTAATATTCAATGTGATATGTTTTTCTTCCATTGAAATTCCTGTCATTATTAATTATTGCAGTATATCAAAAATTTGCATCCATTGAAACAAACAGCCTTTAATGCATTGAGTCTGATTGTTTATTGTTTACTTGGCACAATTAAACCTTTAAAGCCCCAATGGCTTTGTCATTGTAAATCTGTGAAGCTTTTTTAAACAAACAGAACTTTCATTCTTAATCAATAATTATTTTGTGTGAGTTACCTAATGAAAATAATCATCTATTAAGAAACTGGAGGAAGTGGGGAGGGATCAAGATCTATCAAAACAATGCATACAAAGTGCTAATCACAGAGCAAGGAGTATGTTTATGTGGTTTTAATTTTGCAATATTAAACCTTCATGTTCAAGCTATTTATCAGGGCCAACTACTTAAAGCCACTGCTTCTACTTGCTCTGTTTTTCTCTTAGAAACAAGGACACAAAGTAGGGACAATGAATCATGATATCAGTTTCATTTTTTTTCATTTTTTTCCTTGAAGAGAAGATTTTATAACCAACTCATCATTGTAACTGCCCTTTTCTGCAACTTTTCCAATTCTCTGATATACTTTTTGACATGGGGCAAACAATATGCAGTAACTCAAATGCAATTTTGTCAGTTATGATAGTATCTCTGCCTATTATCAAGTCCTTCCCTAATAATCCTTGGCATTAATTTACCCTTTCCATCACTGAGCCCGTCATTTTCAGTGCACCATCTAACAAACATCTCTATCAAATACCCCAAGCAAAGATGGAAACCACGTAAGAATCAGGATAGAACACATAAGTTTGCTTGTCTTTTCTGAGAGGTACTAAGACATATTTGTTGTAATCTATTGACTAGAAAAAGAATATTTACTTAACTTTAGTCCAATCTCAATTTTGCTTTATCACAAACTATCAGCATTTCTGAACTGATACAAAACAGTGGAACACGACTTTATCACAAATCTGTCATTAATGACTTATACAATACAGCATATATTAAAACCCTCCAAGAGAGATCCCAAGAAACAGAACAACTGGAGGAGACAACAGTAACAGGAAGCAGCAGATGGAAAAAGCTGCTGTTACAAACTACTCCTCATACTTTTGAGAGCAGCAGCCCAAGAATAGGGTATTGGCCTGTGGCACGTTCTCCTTCTTTTTCTCTTTCAGACGGAGCTGTCTTCCCTGATGCTTCTTAATACTATTAGCTTAACAATTTGTGTATCCCTAATGTGATAGCAAGTGTCTTATCTACAGACAAAAGAGAAACTCACTGCAAGAAACTTCATTTAGAACCAGCTTTATGTCACTTGTTTAAAATCCTCTCTTTTCACACCCTATGCCAACAACAGAGAAACATCCAAGAATAACCTAAAGAGTTTCATTTCAATGGAGCTGACAAAGATGCGTTTTAATTATATAAAAGATTAAGTGTGCATGCTGTCAATTTGAAAGTAAGATAAACAAGAAAAGGTTGGCAAGAGCTAAAGCAAACAACCTTCCCTTTATCATCCATTCCAAAGGCCTGTGGTCATTCCTAAGGTTGGGAAGGGAACAAGCTTATAAATATACACTCACACCATTCCCTAACCTCATACATAAGATGTCACATGGGAGAAGTTTAACAAGAAAGCAACACCAAGGAGCATTTTTGTACATCCAAGCTCCTAGTCTCTTTTCTATTCCAATAAAACTTTTGGAAACTTTCAAAACAATGCAGCTGTACTCACACTTTCTTCTATTACTTTTGCCTCTAGCATTTCATTCTTTCTCTGTTGTTTTTCCTCTGCTGACATTTAAGCTGTAAGCTTCTGGGAAAACAGAGAACCTATCCAGTGCAATATACAAAGATCGAGTAAAATATGGATGCTACTACACTAATTATTAATTTTAGGCTTCTTAAAGGAACTTTCAAACTAAATTGTGAAAATAAAGAGACTGGGGTGTGCAAGTTTTCAAAGCTGTTCTAAAAAAGTTACCCTGACTTATTAACAAAACCATAATTGTCAGATCAAAGTGCACATTCTCTATTATGATTTTAAACTACATGAATCTATGAAGACAGAAGATAGTTTTAAGAGAATTTAAGACAGCGTGATAAAACTCATTGTTATTTATGGTCTGTTCTCTTGTTTATTTTGTCCTACTGCTGTTTCTGGCAAAACTAAAGGCATGCAAAATCCTACTCATTCAGGGACAATTTTGTCACAAAGGAAACAAACAAGCACATTGTGAGCAAGAACTGTTTTTTGATTCCAGTTACAAAGATAACAATTCAGTCATTCCATTAAATAAAATCTTTACCAAAAGTGGAAGTCCTAAATATCTGAACATTTCATTTGCTTTCTCAAGCTACTTTTCACATTCCTAACAAGCAAACTATAAACCTGAAAAATATGCAAAATTACATAAACATATACCAGATCTGTTTGCTTAGTTTCAAATTTTCTTTTCAGAACCCCCATATGACTCTATAGTCATATACAGCAGAAATAGCCAGCCAAGGAACATATGGAATATGGTTTTATAGAAGTATTTATTAGCAAATTTGGTAGCCCCTGATAATTGTCAGAGCTGCTTATACATCAATATTTCTAATATGAATAGGAGAGAGAATATGAACAGAATAAGAGATTATTTTAGGCAGGAGAAAAAACAGTTTCTAATCAAACAAAAAAGAATAAAATAGGGGGGGAAATCCTAAATAAATTTCAGGAAGGAGGGTAAGTGACAAGCAGTGAGATCACACCTGAAGTACCTTCTACAATTCTGGGTATCACATTCCAGAAGAATGGAAGGACAAGTTAGAAAAGGTCAGTGGAAGACAACAAAGATAATAAAGGAGATCTGGGGACATGCCTTATCTGGAATTCTTCAACTTATGGAAAAGAAAAAGACTGAGGGGAGATCTGATATCAATATTTAGGTACACAGAAACTATTTTCCAATGCTACAGAGAAAGTGGAACCCGAAATAATGGGTATAATTACATTTAAAATTTCATTTAAATCTAAAGAAAAATGTCCTGCCTGTAAATTCTGTATACTGTAACAATAGAACAGACTACTAATAGAGGTTATGAATTCTCCATCTTTGAAAGTTGTTAAGAAGAGGGTTAAACCAGACAGTTTAATTAGTTTTCATATATTGTATATTGCAGAGCTCTGATCTAACTCCACAGTTCTATTAATTAACAATACACCATAGTATTATCCATATTTTGCCATTCTGAAGCAAACAAAAAATGCTGTTGGTGTGCTGGATGCAATTTTGTTGCTACCTGAAGCAACAGCAAAATCCTTAGCTGCTCCATCTTAATAAGCTACTTAATAAACTAATCTATGCTCTCTTTGCAAATCATGCAAATTTGCAAGCATATTTTCATAAGAAACAATTCGCTATTTTGAATAATTTGTCATCACTGGCAAGCTTGATCATTTGATTATACATTCTGACTCTAGATAATTTTTGAGCAGTGCCCTGATCCAGGGTATATACCAGGGGTGAAATGCTACCAGTTTGCTCCGGTTCAGGTGAACCGGCTGTGATAAAAACTACCGGTTCAGGTGAACCGGTAGTAAAAAAAATAGCTACTGGTTCAGGTGAACCGGCAGTTAGCGGTTCAGTTTAACCAGTAGTTTTAAAAGCTACCGGTTCAGTCTAACCAGTAGTTAGCTACCAGTTCGGTCAAACTGGTAGTTAAAAAAAGCTACCAGTTCCTCCAAACCGATATTTCCGATGATAAGCTGTGTCGCGCGGTTTAGCTTTGCTAGAAAGCAGGAAATCCTGCTTTCTAGCGAAACTAAATCACACGGC
The DNA here is from genome assembly GCA_032468115.1 of Grayia smithii. Classification (NCBI taxonomy): domain Eukaryota; kingdom Metazoa; phylum Chordata; class Lepidosauria; order Squamata; family Grayiidae; genus Grayia; species Grayia smithii. The sequence goes on from JANHFM010007010.1 coordinate 118,819, forward strand.
ACAGCTGATCCCCCACCTCGCTGTTCTACTTGCCTTCCCAAGCCTCCTTTTGACACACAGCGCACATGCACAACCAGTGAACTGATTTCGCCACTGATATATACATGGAAGTTTCTATGCAAGAACAATTCATAAACACGTAGCTTCTACATCTTGCTTTATTAATTACTCTTCTATATTCTTCTCTTATTCCCTGACATGTGCACTAGGAGGTGTCTAAGAGGAAAAAAGCAATTTGACCAAAGATTTAAAGGAAATGCCATGACTGTGTATGGCAGCAATGTCCACAGAAGGAAGGTGAAACTGACAGTCTGTGTTGCATTGCAAGCCTCTCCCAGCATTTTTATGAAAGTAAGAAATCTCTGTGGAGACCCATGACCAGGAAAACATACACATCCCACTCAAATGTACACATTTCCATCACACATCATGGTGCAACTCATTCTAAAACAGAGATTGTTCCTGTAATGTATAGGGTTTTTTTCCCTCAGAAATGCTCCAAAAATACTATCCAAGTTACGGAATGTGAATCGTTGCCTGATTAAATGACAAGATTTCTTCATAGAACCAAAGCTTTGTTTTGAGGTTGAAGGAGGAGCTGCATGACGGTGGCCTACATAGGCATTGAGAAAAGCATTCAAATGATCCATCAACTGAAAAAAACCCCAACCCCATATTCAATAATTTCATAGCAACAAGGAAAACAGAAACAAACCTCTGTAGAAAAAGCTAAGCATGAATGTGCTGCTGTTTGCTAAACATTCTGCTCTTGAAGATGCACATATCAGTCTTTTAATTTAACAATGAAACTCCATCACTTACATGGCTCTCTGGTAATGAACTGAGGTACTGCATTGGGGGTGGCAGGAGTGCTGGGATTAGGAGTTCCCACTAATTTGCTCTTAGCCATCTTCGTATTGGCTTTTGCAAACTCTAGTCGGAGCGTCTGAGGGATTTCTGGGTCAAAACGAATTCCCTTTTGCAGAAAGGAAATAAAACAAGAAGAATCATTTGATGTATCAACTAAACTGAATTTTGCACTAAAGGTACACTCAAACTGACTGACAAGGGTAGCAACAGCATTACAACAAAGCAGAAGCTTCAAAGTAAAGATATCCAAGATGAAAGAGATGCCATTTTTCTGAGCTCTACCAAATAACAGCATGCTTTTAAAGGCTCTGTAATCTTTGCCAAATAAAATACTTGATAGACAGCACAGATTACCATTAATATTATGTCATGTTATAATATTATACTATAGGATTATTACTGTTTTATATTAACCCAGACCAAAGAGAGGAGGAAATTAATGATGAAATATTTGGTTTAACAGAATTCTAAATCACTTTTCATTATGTACAAACCTTCATAAAGCTTTGCACAAACAATTAAATACGTTGTGTATAACAAAACCAGACAATTTGTATAAGAAAAAGAAACAAACACTTTTGAAAAGACCGTTGCAAAGTTCTAAGTTATTGAGAAGACCCAAATTTACCAAATAAGCTGAAACTGCTGCAGTTAGGTAGAAGGACCCAAGATAATATATTGAATGCATGTGACCAATTCTTGATATAGCTGCATAAAAAGACTGTTACTTTTAATCAGAGCAGTATCATAAATTCTACTGAGGTAATCAAGAAGTTTAAATTCAACTTCAATTGAAAAGGATTTAGATAAAACAAAACAAAAAACTGGAAGTATTCAGGAGATAGATCATAACAATAATTTAATGTTTACAAACAAATAAATTGAATTTATAATAAGCATATAAAAGTTATCCTTAAACTACATCTCATAAAATATACACTGGCATGAACAAACAGATCCAAACATCATCAACTACATGTTTGTTCTTCCCAAGTGAACCATAATATGTCAAGGACAACAATCTAATCATCTTCAAAAGAACTAAGAATGTGAAATTTTCAGTTGTCACAAATGAGATCAGGGATCAAAGGCAGGCATATGCAAGGTTTTTAGCAAATGCTACTCTAACAATAAGACATCACCAAGTAATGGATGCATATAAATACTCTTCTAGAAGGATCCTCTTTATCAACTACTTTTAAAAACTAGTCAGGTCATTCAAATTATGCATGAGGAAGTAGTTCAGAGAGTAAGAGTTGGTATGCAAATGTGTCTCCTCTCAGGGAGGGAAGGGAGAAGGCTAAAAGTTTTTCTGAGAAGGGCCAGCCTTCTTTTACCTGCTAAATAGCTCTAGGTAGGCTGTTAAAATGATGCAAATGGAGGGAGATGGAATGAAGGGGCAAGTAGGATGCTCGAAAGGTTGAAGAGTAATAGAAGGATTGTGGAGGTGATGGGCAGGGATCTGTTGGTTACAGGGGAAGGGAGAAGAGGACATGTTATTTCCCCCCCCCCATCTTTTGACTTATATGACCCAACCCAGCATGTTTTTTGTTACCAGATTACAGGAAGCTTTAGACTCAGGTTGATTCTAATGAATGCCATAATGATTTGTAAAAAGATTTGCTCCTTCATGATCTGATGTTGGAGATCTGGCATGTATCACTGAGACCTGGCTAAGAAAGGATGGAGTAATCTCTCTGTAGCCTAACCGCAACTCCAGGATATGGCAGTAATGGTGGTGCTAATAATTTCCTGAAAAACTGACAAGTCTGTAGGTGACTAGGTTGACGTCCTATGTGTAGCTGGAAGTTTTTGATGGTATACCAGCAATTTGCTCCTTCCTTGATGTCTTCAATCTCACTCGACCTCATATTTCTCTCTGGGCAGTGGATTAGTGATCGGGGTAGGGGGCAACTTTCCATCTGCCCCCTCTCA
>JANHFM010007010.1:160036-173888 GCA_032468115.1 Grayia smithii
CTTCTGTCATTGCTTTTAACAAGGAGGTACATTCTGTCTCTTGGAATACATCATATAAATATTAATTCCATTAATGGAAAGTTTTTCCCCTTCTCTTGGTTAGTTTATCTACAATTGTTTACACTTACTGGAATTTCACAAGTCTATTTATCACAAACCAAAAGGTTTAGCTAATGGTCCTAACCAAACCACCGATGGTAATCATTTTTAACATCATCAATTACATCATCAAACACAAGCCTACCAATTCATCACTTTAGTTACAAAATCTGATATCTAAACATTGAACAAACATTGAGCAAAGATGATTAGAGGACTGAAGGCTAAAACATATGAAGAAGGGTTGCAGAAATTGGGTATCCCTAGTTTAATGAATGTTGTTGTCCTTTAGAGTTCCTATTCTAGGATATTGGGCAAAATTAAAACAGTAAGATAATGTTAATTCCTGGTCAACTTCAAGGTTTTAAATTTTGGAGATTCATCTTAAAATATTTGTTTTCTCAATCCAAAATATGCTGCTAGAAGTCTTTCTAGGCCTCTCATAACTCATAGATAGCAGGAACACTGATGACAGCAGTTTTCCTACAAAGGCCTAATCCAAATTATCAGTAAATATGATAGGAGCCAACCAACTGGGATTTTTTTTTAACTTAAAGCAGTCGTTTAATTTAACTTAAAGCATCAGCAGCAGAATCCTTCAAGTTTTTTGGTTCTATAATCTTCCAGGACTTGAAATGGACACCTAATATTAGAACCATCATTAAAAACGCACAACAAAGAATGTTCTTCCTGCATCAACTCAGGAAATTCAGACAGCCCCAGTTTTACAGAGGAATTACAGGTAGTCCTCGACTTATGACCACAATTGAGACCAGCATTTTTGTTCTTAAGTGAAACATTTGTTAAGTGAATTTTGCCCCATTTAACGACCTTTCTTGCCCCAGTTGTTAAGTTAGTGGCATAGTTGTTAAATGAATCTGGCTTCCCCATTGACTTTGCTTGTCAGAAGTTCACAAGAGGTAATCACATGACCTCAGGATATTGCAACCATTATAAATATGAACCAGTTGCCAAGAGTCTGAATTTTGACCTTAGGAACGCTACAATGGTTGTAAATGTGAAAACAGTCACTTTGACTTAACTTTGTAACTTTGAACTGAAATTTAACAGTTCAATTACTAAATGAACTGTTTTAAATCGAGGATTACCTGTATTGAGTCTGTCTTTTGTATTTCTAGAACTGTTTGGTTTTCTACTACAACCAAATAGAACAGATACAAACTCCAACGGATAGTTAGGACTGCAAAGGAATGTTGGACTTATCTGAATGTTCGTTTTTGGCGCGCCGCAAAAGAGTTCAAGCAGTGGGTAATAACCCTCGTCTATTGGTTAGAGACAGAGTTCTTTGTGTTTAAAAGCTCCTCCTCCTTTCTGTTGAGCTTCACTTGATTAATGAAAACCTGGACCTGGAGATACCGATGTCTGAAAGAAAGCACAAACAATTCCGGGTCCTTGACCCCTTGAAATAGGGCGGGGTTGAATTCTTTTGCAGTGTGCTGAAAACAAACGTTCAGGTAAGTCCAATGTTCCTTTTTCCGGCGCGCTGCTGCAAAAGTTCAAGCAGTGGGATATACCCAAGCTATATATCCCTAGGGCGGGATGCAAGCTCGGTCGGAAGAACCTCAACGGGAAACACATGTTGTAAGATGCGTCTGCTGAAGGCAGCCTCAGCCGATGGAAATTTGTTGATCTTATAGTTTTTGATAAATGGAGAGGGAAACGTCCATGTGGCAGCTCTGCAAATTTCAAGGATAGAAGCCTGAGATGCCCATGCCGTTGATGCTGCTGCACTCCGTGTCGAATGCGACTTGGCTGAGTTTGTTTTTGCATATCATATGCCAGGGAAATGCAGGCTTTCAACCAGCGACCAATGGTGGACGGAGAAGCTTTGGCACCAAGCGATCTGGGTTGGAAAGAGATGAAGAGAGCCTCTGTTCTTCGGAAGGTGGCTGTACAGCGAACTTATCTGTGAAGTGTGCAGCGGACATCCAGAGGGTGCCATTGTTTTTCTAGCAAATGGACTGGATGGGGACAGAGTCTGGAAAAATCAATTCCTGGGCTCTGTGGAAGTAGGAGTTTATTTTTAGTAGAAAGGTCGGGTCTAATTGGAGGATAACTCAATCTGGATGAAAGATGCAAAGGTTCTGTCTGACTGACAGGGCTCCGAGTTCCGAAATGTGCCTGGCAGATGTGATGGCAACAAGGAAGGAGACCTTAAAAGTAAGCAACTTGAGACTGGTCCTTTTTAGCGGTTCAAATGGTGGAAGAGTGAGTGCTCGAAGGACTAGGGATAAGTCCCAAGATGGAAAATGGTGCACCACAGTTGACCTGAGGTTGGAGGCGCCCCTGAAGAAGTTACACACCCGGGGGTGGTGCAAAAACGAGGGGACTCCCTCAGAAGACAGAACTATCGCCAGTGCCGCCAGTTGCCTACGAAGGGTATTGATCTAAACCCTTATCCAGGCTGGCTTGGAGGAAATCTAGGATTTGCTGGATGGAAGCAGAAATCGGTGCCAACTGAAGATTAGAGCACCAGGTACAGAAGGAGAACCAGGTGGCCTCATAAATATGAGTGGTAGATGGTTGGCAGAGTAATTGTCCTTGATCAGGATTTCCCATTCAAGTGCCAAATGGCTAGGTGTAGCCACTGGGGATCCGGGTGGAGAACAGCCCCTTGGCATAGGGAGATCCTGTCTGGCGGAATTTGCCATGGAGGAGTGAGGGAGAGGTTCATCAGGTCCCTGAACCAAACTCAACCGGGCCAGTACGGAGCGACCAGAAGTACTTCTGCTTGTTCCTCCAGGATCTTGCGAATGACCTTGGGGAGCAAGGGAAGAGGTGCAAAAGCATATAGCAGGCCTGGAGGCCAGTGACTCCATAGTGCAATGACTCCCTCTGCTCCTGGAGCCGGGTACCTGGTGAAGTAGCGGGGAAGTTGGGTGTTGACAGGGATGGCAAATAGGTTGACCTGCAGGAGGCCGAACCTGGACATCAGCTGGTGGAAGAGCTGGGGATGTAGCTGCCACTCTGCATTGTCGATTGTCTCCCTGCTGAGCCAATCCACTTGCGTGTTTGACAGCCCAGAGATGTGTTCTGCCCGAAGTGAAAGCAGGTGGCGTTCGGACCAGAGGCAAAGGTTCTCCGCCTCTCGCATGAGGAGCCTGGACATGGTGCCCCCCTGACGGTTGATGTGTGCTTTGGTCATCACATTGTCCGTCAGGAGGAGTACGTGACAACCCTCCAGGGCCAGATGTATTGCTCTCAGCTCGATCCAATTGATGTCCCTGTTTGAGGTCGGTGGGAGACCAGCGACCCTGCACTACCTGGGTAGATAGATGAGCCCCACAGCCATGGAGACTGGTGTCTGTGGTGAGAATGACCCGGTCCGGTTCCTTGAACAGGCAACCTTGGAGAATTGCCCTGGAACGCCACCATCTCAGGGATGAGCGAACCCTCGGAGGGACTATGAGACGCCTGCTGGAGTTGCTGGTGCCAGCTTTTTGACTTGGCAAGAGGAGCCATTGAAGTGCCCGAGAATGTAGCAACACCCAGGGAACGATGCCGAGGCATGAAATCATCTGTCCCAGCAGTTTGGACCGAAGGAGAGTGGGAACTGACCTGCAAGACATCACCCGCCACACTGAGGTTAGGATGTTGTCTATCCATTCCTGGGATAGGAACACCTGACATTGTAGAGTGTCGATACATGCTCCTAGATGTTCCAGAGAGGTGGATGGGACCAGTTGACTTTTGTCCAGATTCACAATGAACCTAAAAAGCTGCAACATGTGAATGGTGCACTCGATGTCGGAGCTGGCCTGTTGTAGGTTGGACGACTGGATGAGAATGTCGCCGAGATAAAATTGAGTCCTGATTGGAATAGTTCTTAGATGAGCCGCCACCTCATCCAGAAGTTTGGTGAATGTGCGAGGGGCGGAAGAGAGTCCAAATGGAAGAGCCCGATATTGGTAATGCTTGTTGTTGTAACAAAAGCATAGTTATCGTCTGTGGGACAGTCAATTTGGAATGTGAAGATAGCCTTGCGGAGGTCTATGGATGCTAACAGGTCTCCCTGTCTGATACTGGCGAGGATGCTTTGAAGCGATTGCATCTTGAACTGCCTGTATTTTACGTAGACGTTGAGTCTTTTGAGGTTCAAAATTGCCTTGGTGCCGCCTGACTTTTTGGGAACAAGAAAGAGAATTGAATAAAACCCCCTTCCCTGGTGTGGAGGAGGAACTGGTTCTATGGCATTTATGGTGAGAAGGTGAGCAATTTCCTTCTCCATAAGGGCTAATTTGGTAGGGTTCCGGATTTTGGAGCACTGAACGAATCGGTGTGGAGGTTTGGAATTGAACTCTATGGAGAGGCCCAGTGTTACTGTCTGAATGGCCCATGAGTCTGTGGAGGTGGCTCGCCAATGAGGAGCGAACCTGGCAAGTTTTCCTCCGATGGATCCCGACTCGGGTTAGTCATTTCAACCGTCAGTAGGGGCAAGATCCTGATCCACGAAAGGAACGTCTGGGATGGGAGGATCTGCCCTGGTCACGAAAGTTTGGACGATCCGTGAATCTGTCAGAGGACTGGAACCCCCTAGGCTGTGATGGAGTGGGGGGGCCGTAGTCACGTGAATGAAAGGACTGCCTGCGATAGGATGAGAAAAACCGCTGGTCCAATCTCTATGGGTGAGATGGTAGTATTTTGCGTTTGTCTCATCCCTCAATCAAGAAAGGGTCCAAGGCCTCTCTAAAAAGGGAACCGCCCTGAAAGGCAACTGCAGCCAACTGTCCTTTCATCCTCATGTCCGTCTGCCAGTGACAGAGCCAGACAAGTCGTCGCATCATGATGTTGGAAGCGAGCGCCCTGGAAGCAAATTTGGCCGACTTAAGAGTTGCATCCACTCAATATTCTGTAGCGGCTATAATTTTATTAATGTCTTGATGCAATCTCATATCGTCTGGAGAGATCTGAGCTTGCAATTGTCTGAGCCAGATGAGAGACATCCTGTTGAAGAAGAACGCCTCTGTGGCTGACTTAATGGCCCAGGCTGCCGTGTTGTGTGTTTTTCTGCAAGAAATTTCTGACTTTTTGTCCTCAGCTTTCAGACCATCAAGTGCATCTGATGGAATAAGGGAGGTTGAAGCCAGGCTAGCCATGGGAGCATCCACTGAAGGAAGATTGAGGAGTTCCTCCAGTTCACTTTCCACAGTATAAAGCTTTTTATCCATGCCGCTGGGGGCAGTGACAGTTCCAGGTTGCAACCCTTGGCATCGTATGACATCCACAAACATCTTAGGAGCCGGAATAGCCTCCTGTTCTGTAACTGGCTCAGTGAACAAAAACTGTGTGGGATCCCAAGGTTCTGCAGATCCCTCGGATTGCCTCATGAGAGCCCCCATATAAGCAGTCTGTTTGGCCTTGTGAAGTAAGGTCTTAAATGCTTCATATTTAAAGAGGCCCTTGAAACTTGGCCTGTCCTGGATAAGGCCTTCCTCATCTGAAAAGTTAAGCTTGTCAATTTCCTCCTCCTCCGGGAGGAAGGTTTCGCTGTGAGGTGAAAGCGAACGAGACAGAAAACCCTCAGAATGACTGGTGTCCCTGGACTGTCTGAAATGCTGGTGCCTGGTGCCAGAACGTGGTTCAGAATGTGAAGATCCAATGCCCCTTTTATTGAGGGCAGCCTCAATGCCCTGCGAGATGCTATGTGAGATCATGTCGCACATAGCCCTGGACAACTGAGGTTGATCCTCCTCTGAGTGGCGGACCCCCGCTGTCGTGGGAGTAAAGGTGGCCAAAGGGCATGATCTCCTCCTAGGGGCTGTCTGTTCGGGGGCAGAGGCAGCTTGAGGTGGTAGAGGACCAGAATCTGCCTTTTGAATCTCCTATGGATCAAGTGATACGTTGGGTGACCAGCCTGTAGGATGGTGAACTTGAGCCACAGTTGTTAGCTGTGGGGATGGAGCAGAAGGAAGGGTGGAAGCTGGAATCTCCGCTCTCTTCTGAGCCTTTGCAAACTGTTTATCTAGGGCCTTTTGTCTCCTCTGTGCATCCCTATCCATAGCAACTGGACCCTGGCTTGTTGGAACAGCCTTAGATCTGGTCTTGGGTCTTGATGTGCGAGCCTTTTTGGCAACAGGTTCCTGGGCCACCTCAGGCCTAGTTTCTCTGATTGGAGATTCTGAGCCCAGGGATGATGATGGGCTGAGACCTGCCATGGTATGGAATGGAGAACAAACACGCCAAACCGACGAAACGGATTTGTAAGCATTGGGCCAAGCTACCCCAGGTATTGGGTGGAAAACCAGCCTACAAAGGGCGAGGACTGTCCAGTCCCCAAGTAAGCGTGGGCCCGACGCCACGGAACGCTAGTGCAGGAACTGATCACTGAAATGGCAGTAGAAGTACAGGCCCGACGCCACAGAACCCTAGTGAAGGACAGTGACTGTGAGGAATTTAAAGCAACACACAGGCCCGACAGCACAGAACCCCAGTGAAAAATTGACTGTGAGGAAATGAATGTAACACAAGCCTGATGCTATGGAACCCTTGTGCAGAAAGGAGCTTGCAACACTCACAGTTAGGAGATTCACGAGAGGCTGGCAACTGGAAAGATGTTGAAGGATTGAGGCCACAAGCAGGAAGGAGCCAGAGGCGGATGGTATCCTGGAGGGATCCAAAGACCTGCTTTCCTGAAGGCCTGTGTCCTCGAGGTTGCAGCCAGCTCAAAAGGGCTGCCGCTGCTTGTGAGGTCTCTGTGGGGGGGCCCAGAGATCGCAGATCCTGTTGTTGATCCTTGCTGGGCAGGATCTTCACTAAAGGGGCTCCGGCAGGCAGAAAAAAACGGCCCTGTGTTTGGCGATTCGCACCGAAAAAAGATGGCCACTGCTCCTTTTTGGCGCGCTCGTGATCCATTCGAGCTGCCAAAGCTTTGCACCACTGGGAATCCCCTGAATAATGCTGCTTTGCCGCCAAACAGCTGAGACGTGGTCGAGGCGAAGGGAAAAGACAGGCGATCGAAGAAAAATGGCAAGGGAGGTTCCACGTGGCCTTAGAAACCCGTCGGCTGAGGAAAACAAGCCGAAGGAGGAATTCCCCCCCCCCGCGGCTGCAGCCAAGCAGGGGAGAGGCACAGCCCTAAAGGCTGAAATTAAGGAAGTGGAGTCCAATAAAAGGCTAAAACTAAGGCAGAAGAGGTAGGAAGGAAGATAAATAAATGAAATAAAGAAAAAAAATTAAAAGATTAACTGCAATGAGTTCAAGCAATGGAGCAATAGGTGTCTCTTAGCCAGACTGAGTTAATCAAGTGGAGTTCAACAGGAAGGAGGAGGAGCTTTTAAACACAAAGAACTCCATCTCTAACCAATAGACGAGGGTTATTACCCTCGAACTTACCCTTGAACTCTTGCAGCAGCGCACCGGAAAAAGGAACAATTGCAACCAGCCTGCCTTCCATAGAAGACCTATATATTGAGTGGGTCCGAAGGAAAGCTGAGAAAATATCTACAGACCCATCACATCCTTGACATAAACTATTTCAATTCCTCCCCTCGGGATGCTGCTGCCATTGCATGCCAAAACAATTAGACCTAAGGAAAGTTTTTCTAATCAAACTTGGCCAAATAAAGTGTTCTGTTCCGTTCCGTTCCGTTCCATCCCTATTCCTATTCCTATTCCTATTCCTATTCCTATTCCTATTCTAATCTAATCACAGATAGCCAAACTTTGTCCTCAACCCTCAGCAATCCATTACTAAGCAAAAGCTTGGATGTGGGATAGATAAAATTCGCCAGCTGCAAAGGATACATTTCTGTTTTCCTTCTTCACATTTGAGGATTTGACAGTAGAATATTTAAAATTCATATATTACTCTTACAAGCTTGGTGCAACTGGAAGATAGCATTAGCTTATCTCCATAGCTGGGCTACTGATTAATGTCATACTTGCTGGAACAAAATGACCTGTTTTTGAGTAGGAAGGCATAAAAAGGTTGCTATTATTTGGAAGATAGTGTCATATAACATAGCATTCTTGAATCCTGCTGTATGGTATTTATGAGGTGATACCAAACCAACATATATATTATGTGATAAAGGTAGATAGATAGAAAGATAAATCTGTGCAGTGATACAGATACCATTGAGAAAGTGCAAATCAAAGTGCTTGTGGGTATATAGATTTATCTGAACCGAACAATTCAAGCTTTTCCTGACACTGAAAAAGACAGAACTGTTTTAATTAAGCCTGGAGCATCTTCATTATTTGTGAGCCAGCTATAATGAAAGGCTGAATCATCAATCCCGATTTTGGGATTGCTTAGATCACCCTTTATAACTGCAAATACAGAGGCATATATGCCAAGTAGTTGGCACTCTAAATCTCTCCATAAAATGTTTGATCTCTGAATGCATGTACTATGACAGTACAAATAAAATAGCAAGTCCTAGATAGAAGTGTTTAAATTACAGAAGCATTATCATGTACTCAATGAGCTCTGCAAGGATCTTTAAAACCTTCTGCTTGAAATTCAGTAGGAGCTGATGGCACTAAATCATCCTTGCTTCTTTACATAGTTAATTGTTTGTTCATTAATAAATCTGGCCCCAAACAGATTACTTTGCATGCTTATCTCTTAAAAACAAAAGATTAAATTTTATCCATAAAACTAATGGACAATTTGCCTCTACAACCTTTTTTCTGAAGTCTTCTCTGACCAATGGTTGAAAACTGATGGCATGGTTCCCTGACACTTTGGGGCATGAAATTCACAATTATATAGATCATTTAACTTTTTCTCCAAAAAGAAAAAAAATGTCCCCAACTCCCCATTCCAAACCCAAAAAACAAAAAAATTAGCATCATCTTATAAATTACAGACTTTGGTTTCACATTACGTGTGATCCCTTGCCATCACAAAATTGTTTGCCCATGCTATAAAGCTATCTCAATCAGCCTGACAAATAAATCCACAAAAAATTACCAGTTTCCAAGTACAAAGCTGAGAATCTTTCAATATCTTGCACTCAGATTTTTTTTACACAAGCATATTTGTCTCAAAATTTAGGATATGATCCAGTGGTAAAATCCAAATTTTATTATTATCAGTTCTGTGGGCGTGGCTTGGTGGGCATGATGTGGCTTGGTGGGCGTGGCAGGGGAAGGATACTACAAAATATCCATTCCCACCCCACTCCAGGGAAAGGATACTGCAAAATCCCCATTCCTTGGATATTGCAAAATCTCCATTCCCACCCCACTCTGGGGCCAGCCAGAGATGATATTTTCCAGTTCTCCGAACTACTCAAAATTTCCGCTACCAGTTCTCCAGAACCTGTCAGAACCTGCTGGATTTCAACCCTGATATGATCCCATTCTACCTGCACAGGAAGTAGAACTTCAAAGCTACAAAAGCAATGTCAACACAGAGGCACAAGCTATTTCTTTCTTTATTTGATTTAGGTGCCACTCGATTTCTGAAATACTTTGGGAAGCTCACAATAAACATACAGGGGGGAAAAACATCATATTAATAAGAACAAGTAAATAAAAAAAACTGGAAAAAAAGAACAAGATGGCAAATATGGCCAACAACACCAAAAGCCTAACCCAGGTTTTAATATTTTTTACTTTAAAAAAATGTTTGTATCTCTCTTTCCTTATGCTGATCTATGACTGTAACAAAGATTTGATTGGATTATATAACCCATATTTGAAGATTAATATACACAGCTGCTCAGTCTCCGTAGGATTGAATTGGAGCTGGTTCCTCCCCATCTAGGCCCATACAGCCTGCAGGCACTGGGAGACCCTTGACAGCCTCACTTGGCTGGCCTTTATAACAGCAGAGGAGAATCATGGTTCCATACAGGATAAAGAACACTGTCAGCTATTTTCTCACCTTATTTATTGATGTCTGAGCTCTCATCTTACCTCCAAAATTCTTGGATTCTGTGTCACTAACTTAACTCACTTTCCATTATTAATAAAAACAGAATCTTCAGGTGACTAAAAAGGGCTTTTGTAAAACAGCTGATACTTGCAGATCCGTGAGTTGGCAAACCAGAATATATGAGCTGTTAGATTTTTGTGGTCTCATTTGTAAGAAGTATGGACAGAAAATAGTATTTGTGGAAACATCTGGCAAGTCTGTAGGGTTTTTTTTTCATTTTTGAAAAGGTAAACAATCAAGCATTTTCCCTTCAAATATTTGTATAAAACACTGAAGGAGTTTAGTTTCTTCTTTGAAAGCAAAGGTGGAGAACCTGTGACCTTCCAGATGTTGTTCAGCTCCAAATCTAGTATCCCACATTACTGTCCATATTGGCTAGGAGGGCTGGTAGGGACATCTGGAGAGCCTTGTTTTCCCTACTCCTGTTTTTAAATCAGGCTGACCATTTCCACTCATACTTTTCTGTAGCCTTCTTCCAGAAATTAGGATAGCTATATGCAAACAGGAGCTCTCTTTTTTTTTTTAAAGAGCAACGGTTGAGCAGGCTAGTTTTAAGATAAAATTGCAATGCATGAAAACACTGGATATTCTTTTTGCTGGTGATCTGAAAAACACAGCTGCTCAAGAAGCAGATTTGCAAATATTTATGTTATATATATTTCCTTGGACAAGGGCAACCACTGACGTGAGCACAAGCTGGGGAACAGATGAGAATCACCTTTAAAATACCTCCCAACGGAGCCCTCCAGTGGATGCATACTGGATCTCCTTCTCCTTACAAGTCTTGTTCCTTTCCCTATTTATCAAGTGGAACCCAGAAAATAATATCACATATGATCTGAAATCTCATATGCTATGGTACCGAAGAAGAGAGAGGACAGCAGAACAGGAAAGCCAAAGATGGGATTGGAAAAATATTTATTGAGGATTTCAATCCACAATAACTGGAAATATATTAAGTAATATATTCTGATACAGAGGAATGTTTTAAAAAATGTCAATATGAAAAAGTATCAACATTTCACAGTATTTAGCATGCTTTTATTTATTAGATATTGCTTTTATTGTATTGCTTTTATTGCCAGATTTGCTTAATGACCATGATTCACTTAACAACTGCAGTGATTTGCGTTACAACTGTGGCAAAAAAGATTGTAAAACGGGGTGCAATTCAGTTAACAGCTGCCTTGTTTAGCAACAGAAATTTGGGGCTCAGTTGTTGTAAGTCAACTTTATACGTTGAGTTTTACTGGTTGTCATTCTAATGCTGGCTCTACTGGAAATGTCTTGCATTTAGAAAAGAAATAAAGTGGTGAAAAGAAATTAAAAAATGATATCCAATGTTTGAATCAGCATATTAGATTTCAGATTTCCACTTCATAATTATCTTGTACTTTATACATGTTTTCTGTATCTCCAGCATATGCAGCCATGTCCCACTGATTAACAAATATATATTTAAATCTATTTTTAAAAATCATGTTAATTAACATTTGAATTAATATGGAAGTTACTATTGATTTATAGAGCAGTAAAAAAACCAAACTGTGGAATATTCAATTTGCTTACTTATTTCTTGATTATTGATTTATTTACAATCAAGGTTAATGGTTCACAATATTTAATGTTTATCATTTTTCCTCCAGAATATCTTCCTTTTTAATTCTTTGATGGAAAACCCAGAACTTTTGTCTTTCATGGCCTGTCTTTCCCAAACAAAACCCAGCACAACCTCAGTCTTCCATTTTATATTTAATGTGATTTAATTTTCCAGAAAATTGAGACATTGCTTTTCCTATTAATATATATAACAAGCCTTGGTGAGCAGACATGGAGAATTTCTGGTTCAAATCTAAAATATAGAAATTCACTATTAAACCCATCACCTGCTTTTCTCTCTTTCCAACTAGTATTGTATAGACAAGATGCAGTGCAAGCCATTGAAACTTTTTCCGACGTGTTAATAGCAGCACTGCTCTCAGTGTCATGCTTAAAACAGAACAATCAACAATATTTTGAGCCACTGCTCAAACTGCCTTTCCCATCAATGGAATTGGGAGATTTTGTCTCTGGATTTTTTTTTCCTGGTCTGTTCTAGCTCATTTTCAAAGTTTATATTTATTCTACCAGCTTTTCCCCCCTGACAAACAAAATGGACAAATTTGCTCCTAGGGTTAACCTACAAATTTACTCCACAAGGTTAACAGAACTACCAACTATAAATCATTTAATGTTAACTATAGCTGTATGATCATTTTAAAAGCCAACTTTTTTATTTATTAACATATATATATATATAAAGAAAAGTTCAGTCTACTGAACAATATAATCGTTATTTGGGAAAAAGGCATCTACTATTTGGAACAAAGTTCTATAATGAACTTTGATAACATCTAGAAGTATCATTTAGAATTATCCTAAAAAGTTTGCACATTATATATATGCCCCAATAAGCATTGAAATATTTATACATTTTATAAATACATTTTAACTCCTCTAATAATGGTCTCCAGGTATGACCCTTACATTCATGAAGTTCTATTCCAGAGTTAAATCAGAAATAATAAAACTATAAATGTCAAAACTTTGAATCTATGGGAATTTGGCTTGTTTGTTAGATTCTGAAGCTTATGGTTGTCATTCTCCTGCCACAAACGCTTTCTATTTCTTTCTCCTGAAATGGATTACCTGTATAATGTACCTCTTCATCCTACTTCTTGCTTGGTCATGACAGTCTAGTGCAAAATTCCGTGTGGTTTCCATGCAGAAGCAGCCCTTCTACTATTTAAAGTGACTTGATTGGCTAGTATTGGAGGGCAACCTGCTCATGCCTTCTAACCCTTCCTACATTCTCCACTTGGTGAACAGGCCTCTTGATTAAGCCACGTGACTTAATCAAGTTAAGTCTTAATCAAGTGACAAATTATTTGCAATGATCAGTGATCCTCAAACTATTTTAGGGTAGCTTTAATGTCTAGCAGGGCCTTTGAAAAAACCCCATGTCATAAATAAGGGTGGTAGCTCTTATAGAAGCTCTTACACCATTGTTGTCAAGGCCATAAAGGGAGAGATGAAACTAATCCACATTGGGGATGAAAATACAAGGATGAAAATATAAGGAGTGATGATCCAAAATTATAAGGCTATGTCAGGCCACTTCCATATTTTTGCTAAGAAAATTATAAGGACATGAAGAAACATACAGATAAGTCTAGGTTACCAGTTAGCAAGGTCCCCAGCTGGAAGGCATTTCTCTGGTTGTTATCTCAAAAATTCAGGTTCTTTACTTGGTGCACGGGGCCCAATAAACCACTTAATCATTTTCCAAGAATTAAGACTTTTATTTCCAAATAAAAGGTTACCAAATTCCAAAAGGTTGAGCAAATTCCAAAATAGACACAGCACATCTTGGAGTGAACCTCTTTTATACAATTCTGAACAGCTTACATCACTGTAAACCAGTCATGAAAAATAATATTGCACAGTACATTCATTCCCAGTAGTCATAGTAACATAGTTCAACTAAAGGTTAAAAGGTATACTAGGGCTTTTCTCTTATCAATAGCATTCCTGCACTAACAAGTATTCCTAAGTAACCAGTAACTAAG
The DNA here is from genome assembly GCA_032468115.1 of Grayia smithii. Lineage (NCBI taxonomy): Eukaryota > Metazoa > Chordata > Lepidosauria > Squamata > Grayiidae > Grayia > Grayia smithii. The sequence goes on from JANHFM010007010.1 coordinate 173,651, forward strand.
GTCTTATCTATTACATTAACAGGCATTCCTAAGTACAAAGGCAGGTGGTCTGGTTTTTCTCTAGTGCCTACACAACAAACAAGTTAACCAAGCGGTGAAGGCACTTACAAACAGGTACAAAATACCATAGCTATAGCTATGTGCTAAATAGTAACATATGGATGAAAGGATAACGTTGGTCTTACCTGAACGTTCTTTTTCCTCACGCTGCGTAGAGAGCTCAACAGTGGGTGTTAAC
>JANHFM010007010.1:212572-229600 GCA_032468115.1 Grayia smithii
CTATTCTATTCTATTCTATTCTATTCTATTCTATTCTATTCTATTCTATTCTATTCTATTCTATTCTATTCTTAACAAGCATGGGGTCAACAAGAAGTACCCTCAAGGACCTGTTTGGTGCCACTTGGTCTCTCTAATTTTGGACCCAGAGAGAAAACGTATGGAATAAGAGTTGTAATATTCTCTTTTATAACCTTTACAACATGGCTTTTCTTTTTAATCCATTCCAGTATTGAGATCAGTAAAGGAAAATGGGAAGATATCCAAACCAATCATAGTATGACTAAGAAACCAGATGCTACTGTTCTTTATGTTACAAAGCTGGTGATATAAATCTTACATTGTTCTTCACTGCCCTCTGTAAACAATATGGCTGCTGGGGCTTCAACACTTCCTCAAAGATCTCAGGGCGGATATTGTAGAGATGTTATGTATCAGATCATAGGCATTCACTCTAGATACTCATCAAGATTGTACTATTCACATAGCTCAGATGCTATGTGAATAATACATTCATACAATAATTTTCTATTATAGAGAATAGTCTCAATAACTTCAAAATCTCTTATAAATTCCATTTTCTGTGCGTAATGCACATGAGAAGACGGCTAGAACTGTTAAACTTTTCAGAGAGTGTTTCACTCATCCTATATACCAGGGGAGAGCAAAATTTGCTGACTAGAGGCTGTATGTATCACTGGCTGATGGTAGCGAGGACCACAATTTGTGTTCCATGGCATGAAATGGATGGACCTAATTTATGCATATGAACAAAAAAGAGAGGTGATTAATAGAGACAGTTTATTATCCTTTGGATTCTGGAAAATACATCACAATTTATACGGGAAACTGTGCCATGCATCATAAGCATTTGTAGCTAGAGAGATGAGAAGGCCATAGGGTTTGAAACATGGGCTTGGGCAGCTATATGCAGCCCTAGTTCATCTCTGCCTTATACTTTGAAACTTATAGGATCCCAATTCAAGAAATTTAGAAATAGATAATCTATATATACACCCAAAATTGCTAAGCAAGCCCAACATAATCACATGTGGTTTCAAATGAGGCATAAATGAAGGAGTTGGTTCAAAGGAAGTTGGGGAATCAGGCAGATTAGGTTTCTTCTGCCCTTGCAATGATTACCGTGTTCAGAATCACAGTAAAAGAAACTCAGTCAGATGGGGAAATGTTGCCATGTCAAGAGGTTATTTGCATGTTTGACAAAAAAGACAGGAAGAGAATCTTGTTTAACAAGAAGAGAACAATCTCAAACACACATGGAGTAATTAAGAATATAAAACCAAACCTATGGGGAAGGTACTGTGTCGCCAGAATGTTCTTTTGCTTGCAGATATGGATCAGAGGCACCATTTTACAATAGTTCCACTCTTATCTAAAGAAGAGCTAATGATGGTGTCAGGAGATTGTCCACCCCCAGGAATTCCATTATAGTGTCACCTTGCATTGGGATCATTGTATTTCAGTGTACACAGACTGCTTTTGAACAAGAGCCTGAAATACTGCTGAATATGGTTCTGAAGCTTACCCCAAAGAGATTTTCCTATTGTTCAACTTTCCATTTTTCTTTCCTCTGAAAGATCCCATCATTCCCCTGCCCTGTATTCTCTAAGCCAGTTTCTCTCAACCCTTAACAACTTTAAAACGTATGGACTTCAACTCCCAGAATTCCCCAGCCAGCATCAGCTTGAGAAATATGGCACTAAGCACATCTCAACCCAAACAGCCAAGATGGAATTGGAACAAGACTGAAAGGACTGGTTTCAGTGGTTTAGTAAGATGCAATTTCAAGGCAGCATTGTTGGGACTTGGCTGCACAGTTCACCCTGAATTTTTTTTCTTTAACCCACAAAAATAAAACAATAGGCTGATGTCATTTTAACTTAAATCTATTTCATATGAAAATAACAACAAAATGTCTTACGAGAACAAACTCCTTCAAATTGGGGGTAAAAAAAACACTTTAACGGGGCTTTCAAGAGTTACTTAGAGGTGGAATCTAGATAACACTGTTTACATTTTTATAACATTCACAATGACTGCATAAAATGCATTATCTTTTTTTTTTTAAACTGGTCAGTTACTGTTACACAAAGGAAAAATGTGGTGTGTGCACCCACTTTCAATAGAGCCAACTAAGTGCACTCTTAGGCAGATTCTGCCAGAACCAATGCCAGCTTTGAAAATGCTACAGATCAGAGGAGATGAAGAAGTTTCAGAGATTTAAAGAGAGAGGAGGGATTTGCAGAGGCTAGATATTGGCAACAAAGCCAGTCCTCCAGCTGAACATTGTGCTCTGCATCCACTGCCCTCTCGGCAAACTTCATCATTAACAAAGCCCGTTTCATGTCAATCCAGTTCTGAAGAGCTCCATGAAGGGCTTCCTTGTGCTTTAGTGGCTGATCCGCTATGTCTTTCCTAGGACCCCAAAGCAGACACTGAAGAATCCGCTTTGCTTCTGTGATGTGGATACGTCTGATTGGGTCTGCTTCCAGGAGCAAATGTGCAAGTTTCTGGAGCCCACTGGAATAAATGGAAAGGTTGGGAAGGGCAGGGAGGTCACGCTGGTTGTATCCTTGTTCTCTGAGACAGGTCTGAACTTCAAATGGGTTAGGCTGGTGCAGAAGCTCATAGATGAGAATGCCGGTTTGGAATTCGTCAAACTTTTTGAACTGGGAGGCAGATACAATCTCTGGAGCTAACCGGGCCTGGTTCTTCTTTGCTTTGGACTCACCGGTGTCTGGCTTTTGCATGGCTTTTAAAAAATTGGTAATGAGGAGCCTTGGCAGATGCTTGTCATTTTTGGTCCTGCCGCAGCCTACAAAAGGTTTGCAGCGCACCAGCAGCAAGTTTTCTAGGCAGAGATCTCTGTGAATGACATTGTGCTCTTTAAGATGCTCCAACCCATTGCAAAGCTGTAGCAGCAGGAAACACACTCTCCTCTCATACTGGTCCGACTCATCTTTATGGAAAGTTTCAGCAACTCCCACAAAGTCAGCAGCAGTCTGGTGTGGCACTTCGCGGGTAATGACAACCACACACTCTTGCTCAGTGGCAACCTGGGAAGGATACTGGCTGTCCATGGAAGCATTCTTCACCATGCTGGAGGGCACGGTGGCTACAAAATGCCCACAGTCCTGCTGGATATTGAAGTGAACAGGAACAGAAGGGCTAATACAGGATGCTGCAGCTTTAATGTCTTGGTATCTACATATCTATGAGGAAAAAGTACAAGCAAAGATTGAAAATGTCACTAACATCTGGAAACTGATTAAGAAACAAAGAAATGGATACAGAGGCAAAGATATTCCCTAAAGCAATTAGCAAGCAAACAGATATACATGCAGCTGACTGGGAAACAGCTGAGTCATGAAAGAGGTATCTAGAGAAGTTTTGAACTAAAGAGCAAGTTCAGATATTTTAGCTGATGGTTCCCAGATAGGTTTTAGCTTTTGTATCATGGTTACTGGGTCTGGTATAAATTGAATTCCAAATACTTTTACAGCAAGAACTGCCAATCACTGCTAAATATCAAGGACAGGGGGTTATGATTGAACAGAAGGTGAGGAAGGATTAGAATTGGAGGAACCCTCCTAGTTTTCATATTACTTGACCTCTACTGAATAATTTAGACAAGAACCCATTGGTACTGGCTAACTCTCTTAGTTTTTTCTCATCCCCATTCCCTTTCTGTAAATCTAATCTAAACGGAGGCAACCTGTCTCTAGACTATTCCTCACCCCCTGATGATACTATGTAAAGCAGGGGTCCCCAACACCTGATCTGTGGACCAGCATTGGGCCACAGCATGCCAGAAACTGGGTTGCACAAAAAAGCAAAGCTCCATCCACAGGATGCAGGCTGAACCCAAAGCCATGCCCCCTCCGAGCTGCGGAAAAACTTCTCTCCATAGAACCGGTCCCTGGTGCCCAAAAAGTTGTGGGCTGCTGCTGTAAAGAACAGTTTTCTGTAATGGTGATGGCGTCCGGCTAAAAACTGGGAGACTGTGAATTTTAGTTCTGCCTTGGGCTCAAAACCAGCTCGTGACCTTGGGCCAATCACGCTCTATCATCCCTAGGAAGCAGGCAATGGCAGACCACTTCTGAAAAACCTTGTCAAGAAGGAACTTTTTAGTCAGTTTCCAAGAATCTAACACAACTGAAAAGGGAAAAAAGTGTAATACACATTGACAGTCTTATATTGTTGTTGTTATTATTACTACAATTAATATTCCTTAAATTGTTATTATTAATGACTCCATTTCTATTGGACTCCCATGAGCAAAATATGATTCTCACTGCTGCTATTGTTTTTTTATCTTTTTCTTCAAATATAAATTGATTTATTGTTTTGCTTCAAGCAGACACACACATTTCAGGATCTAAAACTTTAGGAACATCCACAAAAAATGACATTTAACATAAATAATATATTATACTACTTATACTACAAGATCTCCCAACAGTGTTTTAAAAGGAGGATTGTTTTATCTCTCTTCCTGGGTTACAATTTACTCAAAGAACCTGTCTCATTATTAACTTGGATTAAAAAAATACAGATGAAGATTGTGGTCCTCCTTGTATTGTGTGCTAAAAGCTCCAAATTATGCAAGGCTATCCCATCCACCACTTGCAAATGGCAGAAAGAAAAAAAGAGAGTTTGGATATTATGTGAAATGCTCCAGGTTTTCGATATTCAACATAATGAATAACTTAAATAAATCAGAATGATGTTATTTCATAACAAGATCCATATTTTAGCTCAAAATTTCAAGCAGGCCTGAAACTGCTGATAAAATTGAGGCTAACTTCAAGTAACGATGATGTTGTAGTTTTCCTCATTTATCAGTTATGCCTTGTTTTTTGCAACATAAGAGGGTTGCAAGAGGGAAAATTATTTAGCTCAGTGACTAAGTCCTGAAATATGTCAATCAAACAAACATTTAAGCAGTGAAAAATGAAAGGATTGTCCCAAACTGCTTAACTAAATTTTCCCACACAGCAACCTAACTTAGTTCTTGGCCTTATGATGCTGGCCTGAGACAATAAAGACACATTCTGTAACATAGGCATACACATATGTGGTCTGCAATGAACACACAAAATAGGCTTATTTTCTTTCCTAGCAATCACACACACTATTTTAAACACCCATTGTGAATACACGCCGTGTGATTGCTTGACTGACAGGAGAGCAGCCAGCCCTTTCCTTTTGTGAAACTGGCATCCATGCAGACAACACTTCGTGCACAGCATTGAAAATTAAGGCCACAATCCACAAAAGGCAAAGAGATCAGCAGAACTAAAGTAACGCAGGTTCTTGACTTCTGTATAATGTGACTAAAACCATCTCTAGCCTCTTTGGATTGAAAAAAATGTAACCGTATCTTGAAACAACATCAGGAAGCGACAATCAAAATTATGTGAGTGAAATAATTTGAAAATATCTTTTTTTTCCTTTGGAAAATTCAAGGATGGTGGCATTTTTTTCTTAAGGGTATGCAATTATGCCAGGGCACTCTTTAAAAACTTACAAAACCAAAAGCCAGAACGAAGGTGGCAACTGCCAGGGGAGCCCCAGGCTTTCTGGCGGGTTTGAGCACCGGAAGATTCTGGAAGTCCTGCCCTACATGGCCAAATATCTTGGAAAGGATGATTCATTTGCACCCATGGAGGATTCTCATGAATCACAGGAATTCAAGGCCTCATGAAGTTCTTGGCATCAGTTCGTGCTCAAATGATGTTAGAAGGGTCAAGACTCACTTCCTGATTGTTCTGCTCTCCTGGCACTAAAAGGGGTGCCAGGACAACAATCCCAGCTACACACCCTTTTGGCCTGACTCCAGACACTTCACTTTCCTGTTAAAAAAAGGAGAATGTTAGTGCCAAGCACATTGGCAGAGGCCCAGAAATTCTCCTTTTTTGATGACAGTGTCTGATATATATATATATATATAATCTATTAGTTCTGACTTGGCATTTTGGAGTTAATTATTCCCCGTACTTCTGTTTTTCTTGAAGCTCACCTTTTTAATCCACATTGGTTTCTCAATGGGCTTGATCCTGCTTGCTGCTATTTGCCCCTGAATTTTGCCATTTGAAAGGAATTGTCTAATCCAGGTAAAATCTCCCAAAAGACCTCAAACAGAAGCCCAAAGTATGATCAACAAAGTATGTTGATCAGAATAGAAAAAGGAAAAAAACTTGATGGCATATTTGTTTTGCCCTATGTTAGAAACCTGGAGATTTTTTTCAGGCTATTTATTTGAGGAATTTTGAGTGAGACCAACTAATTTGAGCATTTAAATTAGACTAGTGAAAATTCTTTGACTAATTACACAGGCAAAGCAAGGCAAAGCAAAAGAAACCAATGATATTCTCTGCCTATATTTGCCTATATTTCACCTCAAGCAAAGCCACTCAATAATGACTTTAGGAGATATATTTAAGAGCTAGTAAAATTCTCCAGACTAATGACAGATGTCTTTTCCTAGCAGCAAGAAACCAGTTAAAAGCCACTGCGGCTGAAGAGAATTTCCACCTAGGTAATCATATGGAACTTTTTTTAATCATCATGAAGACCTCAAAATAACAGAATAACAGAATTGGAAGGGACCTTGGAGGTCTTTTCATCTAACCCCCTGCTCAAGCATATGATTCGGGGCAAACAGCTGTCTAATCTCTTCTTAAAAGCCTCCAGTGATGGAGCACACACAACTTCTGAAGTCATGCCGCTCCGCTGGTTAATTGTTCTCACTGTTCAGAAATTTCTCCTTAGTTCTAGGTTTACCTGCTCTCTGGCACCTGCTCTCTTGACCTTTGCATTGCTTCTGGAGAGTTGGCTCCTCCTCTAGTTATTTGAAGTGTCACAAAGACAAAAAGGACTTTGCAGGATGGGAGCACTTGCTCCTTCTTGGCTCTGGATTTAGCTGAATGAACTCTTGGCTTGATACATTTCCTGGAGGGGGGTATAAGGAATGAGAAATGTTTCCTACCCCTAACATTACAAAATGGTATTCTTCAACTACTTACTTTCACTGCATAAGTGCTAGAAGGATCCTTGGCACACGTTGCACAGAAATAAACTGCATCTCCCGCATTACAGCATGGTTTGTTGCACGTAAGTTTGAAGAAAGGCCAGTAGTTCTCACTAAAACGCAGCTCACTTTTTTGATCATGCATAAAATACTCTTCACATTTGGAGACCAGACGGCGCAAGGATTCTGCATAGAGTCCTCCTAACTTGGTATACATGCCTTCTTTGCTGTTGATGTTGCTGAAGAGGTTATGGAGCTGAAGGCTAGAACCTGAGGAGACCTGGGTGGATATACTGTGCTGTGAGGAAGAACGAGATGGAAGGTTTCTATCCTGAAAGCCACAAAAGCTGCTGTTCTTAGCAGAACTTGGGAATGGAGTAGTGGTGGACCCTATGAAATTTTTTCCCAGAGACTCAGAGGAGGAAATTGTATGATGGTTGATTCCCAAGTTAGAGCAAAAGAGAGATTTTTCTTGGATACAGACGTTACTTTCTGATTGACTGGAGTTCAACTTGAAGCTCGGGAAGACTGCTGCTTTGGACGGAGAGGATGAGCCCCAGTAAAATCCATCAGGTGATGAAAGAGCTCTGCTGACAGTTTTCTTTTGGGGCAGAGGAGGAGGCTCTACAGTTTTGCACGGTGCTGTGTTTTCAGTCAAACATGCGGAAAAATGAACGGAAGGCAAGGCAGATTTCTCAGTATGGATGGAGGAATGGAGACTCATTTTGCACAATTCTCCTAAAACATACAGAGACAAGTAAGATAATTATAAGCCAGAAATTCTTGGCAGCGTAGATAAAGACATTTTGCAGCATAAGCCTAGCATCAAGTTCTAAATTCTATCTAAAAATGAAACACAGAAGTAAAGAACAGAATCCCTTACTGAGAATATCTTTATTACCAAATATGGTATGGGAACAAATGATTTCCCATATATCAATATCACTGACCTGGGCAACAATGGCTATTAAGCAACCACCACCATTGATCCCTGGTGCAACAAAGCTTTTCTGGGCACCCAACTGGATTATCAGAAGACAACAACAGTAATGGACCCAGGGCTCAATTCATTTTACATAGGACAAAATCGGTCACAAACTGAACCATTGCTTGTCACATGTTACACAGATGTAGCACGTGATCTATACAGCACGTGTCTATGCTATATTCCATTTCCCTCCAAAGTTGGATCACTTGATTTTTGAAATCATAAAGCTGTCAGCAGTTTTTTTTGTACTTCAGCAAAATAGACAAAAATGATCTCATATTTCTTGTTTTTGCTGCTGATCCTCAAGTCAGTTTGTAAATATATCACATACCCTTTGACTTTGGGGGAAATAGGTAAATAGCATTGCATTTTGTGGCAAAACTATTCACCATACCAGTGCTCTCTAAGAGTATTTCTCCATCTATAGTGAACATATTATCATGGGCATGTAATGCTTCTAGCCAGGTTATTTTTGTGGAAGAAGAAATGGGATCAATAGAGCAAGACCACTTAGGTTGTTCAAGTATATATGTGTGGGGGCCTGTGGAAGCCAAGGATTTAGATAGGTCTCTCTGTAGCATAAAACGTCTGCCATTTATAGTCTGGATCTAGATCTATATGGTTAGTAAGGGTGGTTAAGCTCACTCTGTTTGACTAGATTTGGGAAATGGTTAACATTTCTTTGAGGAAGAGGGATATGCCATCTGATGGGATCTTTTCTTGATTCAGTCATTTTGGATAACTGTTGCTTCATCGCTCAAATTTCATTTTTGGGGAGAAGGTTTTGGATAAGATAGTGAAATCATATATTTTTAAATCAAACTAGTAGCAACAACAACCTTAAAATTGGAATTTTTGTGTGGAGGATAGTTCTCAAAGTACATCTCCAACAAATTCTGTAGTGGAAACTAAGAACCACACATGTTGTATATTCATATGGGCGTACTAATCTAAGATTATAATAAACTGACTAATATGGGAAATGAGTCACTAAGTATAATAAGGAAACACTAATGAAAGATAGAAGTCAATGCCACACAGTGTTTTGAAGATCACCGACATTTTGTTGTATAGGTGAACACTGCTGACTGCCTTACAGAAATGAAGCTGGAACAGGGTAAATATTTAAGCAGAAAGTCAGCCATATGACAACCTGGTAAAAAGCATGCTTGCTCAGTGTTACATACTGAAAAACCAAAGTTGTCTTTTTTTAAACAATTAATATATTACTTCACTACTGACTGGTGTTCTTGCATCCCTGCAATACCTTCCCGACTCATGAGTCAACAAGCTTTATAAAATACCATAAGCATATAGTCCTCCCAAGAAGATGGCTCCCAAGATTCTTTGGAAAAGTGGCAAGCTGATTTTATAGGACAAGTTTGTTTTTGGATCAACTGAAGAAATGCAAATACAAATCATTTCATCTGCAGAATATGTTTCTTACACAATCCCACACTGGTACACAAAATTTAGCTACCTTCACTGCCGAGTGGATTTGTATCCAAATTCAAGCTGGCTGTTGATCCCCTGAGGCTCTCAGTAGAATCACTGTTGAGCTGATCCAGTTCACCACTATTTGTTGTTTGTAGATGACGCCTAGAAATTGGAGGGGGGGGAGGGAAAGGGAGTATGTCATAAAATATGATAAATGTATACAATAGATAAGTTGCTTTTGAAGAATTATAGTAGGTCTTTTTGAGAACCCCTCAATTTTGCTAGATTTGTTTCAGTTTCTATCTGTATTTCTCTTGTCCCTCTTTTGTTCAAGATACAAACAAATATACAAACAAAGTTGCCTCTTACAACAAGACATAAAAAGAAACGGATAGATAAAGGTGTAGTGGTATATTTATAAACTTAAGCAAGTACTAAATTTGTCAGTCTCTGGATAGATGACAGTTTAGGGACTATCATATAACTCTGAGCAAGGTGTTTTTTCCTGTTCAATTTTGTCTGAATTTTGGAGATTGCCTCAGCAAATCCCTGCAGTTTTTTGGCAAGTTCCCCCCTCCCCCCAAAAGTGGTTTGCCATTGCCTTCTTTTTAGAACTGAAAAAAAGGGACTGGCCCAAGTTCACTACCCACTTTATTTTTGGACAGGGCAGAGTGGAGTTAGGATGACACAATTAGTGGTTGAATTCCTCCCTCCCTCCCTGAGAAAATATATAGCATTCCTCTTCCCCTAAAGTTCAGGAGTGTGTTTTCTCAGTCCAAACATCTTGAACATGTATTAAACACAAAGACCTACATCCCCAGCTATTCCTAAATCTCATTCAACAGGAAGGTGACTTGATTCCAAGTCACCTCTTGAAACTCTTGCAATTCTAATTCTCAAGTGTAAACTTTTGGGAATGTACTCAATCCCAGAAAGGGTCTTGTCCACTAAGAATGCAATACTTTAGTGTAACAGCAACAATCCAGTCATACAGTATGTATGTTTATTCAGGAATTATTTTACTTTGTTTGCTAATCTTCTGGACTGCCAAGGACTATTGAATTTTACCTTTTAAAATTTATTAAGATTTACCTGTGCAATATGAGTAACCTATCCTTTCCATCCACAGAAGATGTTAATTTGAAAACCCACAATAAACATGAAAGTGTAATATAAAAAAATAATACTAACAAAACCCAACAGAACTAAACCAAATAGCTGGATGAATAGGAGAAACCAGCAGTCACTTATTTGGCACTCAACAATACCTTACTCTATCATCAAATGGTATAAAATCAGAAGACCTGACTTCGGTTCAAAAAAATCTGACAATACACTAATTTTATCAAAAGAATATCATTGTTTAATGGCATCATTTCAGGACTGGAAATTCTTTTCATAAGCAAGCTAAGCTGCTTTTGCAAAGCACTGCAGCACTGATTACAGGAAGTCATTGTGGAAGAGTTCTATTTGTTCCCATTGTGTTATGCTTTATATAAAATGCATTTTCTGAATAGGAATAAAAATGGTGTATATTGTAAAAGCATTGCTGGTTGGGGAACACAGCTCAGATATATTTTTGTCAATTTAGAAAATAATCTCCCAAGCTTTCAGTGGTGGGAAGTGAGAGGTCAGAAGGCAATCCTTTAGAGGCATTGTGTTTGATCCTGTACTTCTTAAAGAAATGGACAGTGTTAACAGGATGTTTGCTTGATACATGTTTTTACTGGCTGGGTAAGTCCTCCTGAGAGATTATATATGATTGGATATACCCAGGGTGTTAGGTCTCCAGCACTTGGTTTGCCTCCATCAGCGATGAATTCATATTTGAGGAGGAGGAGGTTCAATTTGCTTGAAATGAACTGTTACAGAAAGTTTCCGGTTGGTCTCCAACCTACCCTTTTTTGAGGAAGGTTGTTGAGACAATAGTTAGGCTGCAACTTCAGACAGCCTTGGAGGAAGATTATCTGGACCTTTTTCAGTTGCTTTCAGGCTGGGGCATAGATAGCACTGATAACATTTGCTGAGAACTATTAACTATTAATCCAGGATGGGTGATGCAATCATCTTGGTTCTCCTAGATTTCTTAGTTGCTTGCAGTACAATGATAACAATATCCTTCTGATTGTGGAGATTGAGATTGGAAGATTGGGAGTCAGGCTGATAGGTGGTACCATTCTTTTCACTATGCCTAGTGAATTTGGTTCTAGTTAAATAGATAGGAAAGGAGGGAGGGAGTCAGAAGCCCCTGGTTTGTATAGGATGACACAGGTTTGAAGCTCTTGCCCCTCTCCTTTTTAATATCTACATGATGAGGTCATCCTTGCAAGGTCAGGTATTATCAATCAGCTGAGAATTCCCATCGGTACATCTAGATCAGTGGTTCTCAACCTGTGGGTCGGGACCCAACCCTTTCACAGGTGTCACCTAAGACCATCGGAAAACACATATTTTGATGGTCTTAGGAACTGAGACACCACTCTTCTTGTGGTTGGGGGTCACCACAACATGAGGAACTGTATTAAAGGGTCACGGCATTAGGAAGGTTGAGAACCACTGACATAGAACCTGTTTTATCCAATCTAATAGTAGGACCAGATCATTTAGAGCATGAGTCTGGGAAGGAACAGAGCTCTGTGCACTTAAATGACACCAGGTACAATCAAGCTCAGGTATACTATTAATAATAAACATATCAAATCCAGTCTAAACATCTGACCAGCTATAGTTTTTCCATTGGCATCTGTGGAAAAACTATAATTTCAAAGTTTCCTGAATGTGACGTGATCACAAAACTGAAAAATTGGGAAAAAATCATGATAATATTTTATGGGAGTTTTACACATACAAATTGATCACAAACTACAACACAACAGACTCCTTATACCAATACTTGAAAAGAGCAATTTTTGTAGAAGTGGCAATTATCAAGGCAGCAGAATCAAGCAAAAGAATTGGGAAAAAATGGTAAAACAGAGAGATCAAACGATCATAATAGTTACATCATGACAAATACCTACAAAGGTGGAGCGACAAAACAGATTAAACAGATTTTTTACAGGTAAATATTTGAGTTGTATATAACAACTATAACAATTACGGATTTGTAAGAAAAACTTGCAGATTTTTTTTTTAAATGGGCATATGTTATATAGCTCATGATATTATTTGGGCAATTCCTAGAATATCAATCAAATGTGTGATTGGTTTTGTTTCGTTCTACTATATTGTTCCGTAATGAATAAAAACAAATAAATAGCAATGTCATTTATTGTTCCAACTCATTGGTTATAACGTAATGTACAGTTATCCAAGTAAGAATAGAAAAGTTAGGCCTGAAACCCAGCATTGCTGCTGCCAGTCAATACAGAGAATTCTGCAGCAGACAGAGCAGCCTTTTTTTAAAATTGTACCGATTCACCAAATGTATTAATTTAAATATTATTATTGTCAGTCCCTCAAGGTACACCAGACTAGGAAACCAAACATATGAATGCTAAAACTACTTTTTATTATTACAGTTACAATAACATAATCTTTCAAGTCTGAATATACTTGCCCCACCCCCTTCCTCCCTTTGTCTTCACAAGAACTTGGGAGGATTAAGTGTGAGACAATTTCTTAAGTACTAACAAAGAAGAATATTTGTAGCTCAGGCTTGAAATGAGGGGTCTTTGGTGCTCTCTGTGCTTGGTTTTTTTCCTTGCAGACATTTCATTATCCAAACTAGGTGACATCATCGGTGCTAGTAAAGAGTGGGATTTGCTCTCAGCTTGCACTGTCAGTGTTGGAGAGGGTAGTCTTAGAGGTTCTTTTGTTGGGCTGTTTACTGTTACGTTGCTTGGTAGTTTCTTACTTGGGGTTAACTACTTTGGGTAATGAAATATCTTCAGAAAATAAGGAAACTCAAAGAGCACCAAAGACCCTTTACTTTCTTAAGTTACATTTCTGCCCTGGACTCAGATTTCTTTTGTCTGACTTGTCTTGGTGAGGCTCTTCCTCATGTTCCTCAAGCCAATTCCTTCTGCCCATTACAACTATGAACAGGAAGAAAAGGAGTCCTCCCCATTTTCCCTTATTTCCTTCTCCAAAATTCTTTAGTTAGAAGAATCTGCAAATCCTGCCAAAGTCCCTATTTAAATATTTAGATAAATGGTCATTTGTGGTCACATATTTAAAATTCCTAAGCAAATAAACATTAACATTCTTCTGTTAGTTAGCAATTAGATACGTTCATGAACTTTAGAAGTATTTAGTGGACACCTTACTTGACCATGATTGTATTGTCATGAGACATACAGCCATTCCAGTACATTAACAGAGCCATCTTGTCTCTATTAAATGTAGCCCTTTAATCATACTTGTAATTTCATTAAACCAAGTGCCTCTGAATAACCCTGAACAGTCCCCATTTCTGGCTAACTTAAATTTGAAATTTAAGTTTTGAAATTATGGTAACTTCAAAAACTTCTGATTGATATATCATTCAAATGAATCATTAAGAGAAAACATGGTTAAAAGATCTGAAATTCACATTGCCTTACTGCTTAAAAAAACATTTTAAAAAATGATATACCATTGATATCTGACAACAGAGAAATTGTCTGAAAGTACTCTGGTACTTCTAATGACTGTTGGAAATGTGAAACTGAAGGAACACTTTATCATCCATGGTGTACTTGTAAAAAAAAGTGAAAAGATACTGGATGTTAATACATTTGGTGATACAGAGAGTTTTAAAAATTAACATTCAGATGAAACCAGAACACTTTTTATTAAGAGCTTATAGCATTTAGTTAGAAATGTAGGTTCATGAACGGTTGGTTTTACATATGATAGCAAGGTTATTATATGCACAAAAATGCAAAATTAAAAAGCACCAATAATGGAGGGATGGATTGTGAAGATTGCTGAGTTTCCAGAAATGGCTACATTGACTTGTTTGGTTAAGGAGAGAACTACAGCTGCTGGAAAAAGAAACCAAAACACTTTACAGTGTTTTGCATTGTTGAAAATGGATAAAATGGGTAAAAGTAAACTGCTGCTTTTGGGATTTATTAATTTAAAAAAAATTGTTGATGGGAGGAAGGAAATTACAATACTCAATAAGGAAGAATAGAAATAACTGCTGTATGAGTAACTACTGCAAAGAAAATTAGAAACAACTGACTTAGATATTTGTAGTGTTTTTTTGTTATTCTTCACTTTTTCTTTTACCCTCTTTTCTCTTCTACATTTCCATTGGTTTTTAAATGTTTTTTAAATCTTTGAATAAGAATTATTCATAAAGAGAAAATTATCCCAAATAATTAGAAATGACAATGGAACTCCTTCAAGTACAAACAATATGCTTACTCTTATGTAAACCATACTAACATGTTGTGAAAATAGGAAAGATGGAAAAGCATACAATTCTGCTTACTTACTGGTAAGGATTAGGTGTGCTAGATGAGTGTTTTTCAACCTCAGCAACTTTAAAATGGGTCGACTGGGTGGTTATGGAATTCTGGAAATTGAAGTCCACCCATCTTAAAGTTGCTGAAGTTGAGACACTGTGCTAGATTAAGATGACTTCTGGGACTTCCACCATCTCAAAAGCTGACCATTGATGACTGAGGCATTTGAAGAAACCTAGTATTGGATAGCATACACCAATTACCAGCAATGCTCAGTTTCACACATATTTTTGAATAAACAATGGCATGCTTCATACATTGTAGTATGCCTTAATGTTGGTTCTTTGATCTGAATTCAGCATGTTGTATGAAGTCAAGCTGTGGTTTGGAAATCATAATTTATACAACTATTCCCAATTTGGATGATCTGTACATGTGTAGATCTCAATTTCCAAAATACCCCAGTTAGCAAAGCCATCACTGAGAATCCTGAGAATTGAGGTCCACATATCTAGAGCATTCCCAAAGTACAAGAAAGGCTGTTGCTGACAGAGCTCAATATATGCACTCAGTGTGTGCCATTTTTATTTAAACTATGTATTTATTAATTAGGAGACACGGTGGCTCAGTGGCTTAGACGCTGAGCTTGTCGACTGAAAGGTCGGCAGTTCAGCAGTTCAAATCCCTAGTGCCACGTAACGGGGTGAGCTCCCATTACTTGTCCCAGCTTCTGCCAACCTAGCAGTTCGAAAGCAAGGACAAAAATGCAAGTAGAAAAACAGGGACCACCTTTGGAAGGAAGGTAACAGTGTTCTACGTGCTTTTGGCATTTAGTCATGCCGGCCAAATGACCACAGAGACATCTTCAGACAGCGCTAGGCTCTTTGGCTTTCAAACAGACATGAGCACTGCCCCCTAGAGTCGGGAATGACTAGCACATATGTGCGAGAGGAACCTTTACCTTTTCCTTTTAGAGGGTCCTGGTTTTTACTTTCTGTGTTGTGTGTCAGGGTGTGTGTGTGTTTGTGTGTTTCTTTCAAATGCCAGTTTATATGGAAGTGAAATAAATATTGGTTCAATAAAGGTTGACATTTATTCACTCCTTTCCTTGCTAGAATATCTTTTGATAAAGAAAATTTTGTAATTGTCATTTCAAAGTCTAGCTAAACTAGCACCGCTGTCAGCAGAGAGCATTCAGATTATGACATAAAGCTAATCCATACCACGAAACACATACATACAGAATGCGCTGATATGTAAAAGTCCGAGACCGGCAACATGAATACCCAAATGCCAGGTCACCTGTGTAAACACAGAGTCTGAAAATGAAATAAAAATATCACCCACTCAATATTGAGGAAATGATTGACATTTTTGTAAGATCGCCAAATTTTGCAAGACTCTAAGCTGCCCTCTACAGTTCTGAGGAGTTACTTTTCCTATCCTTAGGATGACAAGAAAGTATGTTTTTTTCAATTCTTCGGCTCCCTTGAGAGTTTCTTTTGCTATTTGCTATTATTTTGCTATTTAGCTATTTGCTATTATTTTGCTATTTTATTGTTTTAAACTTGATTTTAATTTTTCTACAGTATATTATGCCATTGTGTTTTTATTGTGAGACGCGTGGAGTCCTTTGGGAGTTGGGCGGCATAGACATTAAAATAAATCAATAAATAATAAATAAATAAATAAATATTCAGGATTGAGGAAGGAGGTGGAATAAAGAATAAAAGGATGGTTTTTTTTTTCTTCTCAGCTGTCTGCTTTCTCTTCAGAATGTCCCAGGCCAATCTCCACTTTCTCTACTTCTCTCTTCTTCAATGCATCTTCCTGAGTCAGTGCTTGCTGGAGAACACAACTGCTGCTCAGGAGTGGGCTTCAAAAATTTCAGCAACAGGTTCTCTGCCCGGTTGCTGGGTGGGGTGTGGCCATGGTGGCCATGGCCTAGTTGGCCTCCTGCACCATGGCGGGGGAGGGGGGCGTTTTCACCTTCCCCAGGCTCTGGAAGCTTTCCTCGAGCCTCTGGGAGGACAAAAACTGCCTCCCCGGCCTCCTTACCTTCGGAGGCTAGAAACAGGCCCGTTTTTGGATTTTTGGAACTTCCAGAAGTCTCATTTTTTCTCCTCCCTGCACTTACCTCATATCCAAAATGG
>JANHFM010007010.1:229700-242587 GCA_032468115.1 Grayia smithii
AGAAACCCACCACTGGTTGTAGGTAGCTTTTGGGTGGGTGGGGGGGAGTTGTCAAAGCTTCAAATGGTCACTAAGTGATTAGTCATAAGTCAACATCTACCTCATTTGTATTTAGTCACAAATGAGTTTTGTCCAATTTCCACAGTGGTTTATATTTTAAAAAAATCTGAATGTGCAAATATATAATTTTATTTATTTAGTTAGTTAGTTAGTTCAATTTATATGCCGCCCTTCTCCCGAAGGAGCGACTCACAACGTTAAAAGGTAACAATAAGCAATTAATTAATTTTATTTTCTCTACGTAATGCCTTTAGTTAGGGAGTTAAGGATACTATTCCAGAATTTAAGTGAAGATGCAAAAGAAAGGTGGCTTCTCATTGGCATATTAAACTGCTTCACTTAAAAATGGAAACCAAAGTCCCCTAATTACAAGTGACAGGGAAGATTCCATGCTTAATTGAATGGTAGGGCTTCCTTTTGCAAAAATAAAACATATTTTCAAAAAGTAAAAACATGTAGATACAATGAGGAGCGAGATAACATCTGGAAGAGTGTCTATGGAGAGTCTCAATCATCCAGGTCATGATTGTCCCAAAGGTGCTTTTTCAAGAGGCAACTGGACTGCCTTGCTTTTCTTTGAAGACTTTCTGCTTCTCATCCAATAAGCTTATTCAGCTCGGACAGGATAGTGGGAAATGGAAGGATTTGCAAGGAATATAAATCCTTCCATTCCCCACCATCCAGTCAGAGCTGAAGAAACTTCTTGTATGAGAAGCAGAAAGTCTTCTAAGAAAAACAAGGAAGTCCAGTTGCCTCTTGAAAAAAGCACCTTTAGGACATCTGAAATAGCTTTCTTCAAAATACAGAAAAATGACTGATGATTAGAATATGCACAAGAAAAAGATGCACAACGCAATCTTATATTCGTATATTCTGTATATTCTGTGTCCATATGTGTGTGAAAGAGTAAGCAAGTTCTATTCATTTATTTTCTTACATTACAACCTTAATGTTCAATATCCTTGATTTAGGATATTGGCCCAATTTGATTCCTAAGACTTTTTCTCTATCCTAATTTAGATGGAGAAAAAGGTCTGCATTATAAGCAATTACTACAGACATAGGTAACCTGGTGGGCAAATGATAGCAAACACTTCATGACATCATTGCCCAAATGATGCACTCATGCAATTTGTGTCAGCCACAGATGTGCCAGCTGCAAGTTATGTAATTGCATTATCTTTGCGATGAGACAATGAGCGAGATGTCATTTTAATGTGATTGGGGCTTCTAACAGAGCTTTATGCCTCCAGATGTTCCATCAACCTTCCATACTGGCAAGGCTAATTGGAACAGGAATTTAACATAGGTTACAAACTGCTCCCTGCCTCTCTCTATCCTCCTAAGCGATGTGATTTTACATGGCCATTCTGTATTTCCCTCTTCAAAAAGGGTTCTGGCTTTAAGTGCTAAAAATTACTACATTTTCCTGTCAACTCTATTCTTCTTTTCCAGTCTTGCCTGCAGCACATTTGAATGATACACAAAGATCCATTTTCCTTCTACATAACAGATAAAGGATGATTATGTTTTGTGAGGTTAATTGATCGCTCACTATTGACTGAAACAAAGAACTGTTCATCCCTTCTGCCACTCTGCGCAAGAGTTTAAAAATGAAGTAACACAGCCTCTAAAAATAGAAAGTTTAATTCCATTTTATTTAAGCATTCCCTGAACTGAATTTCGAGATAAACAGCCAAGCAGCTTTCTTGAGACACATAATGGGGCTAATTTAATGAGTCCTTTCTATCTATTAACAAGCCAACATCTGAAGCAGGGCCCATTTTTTTCCCATGAGGAGAATAATGGAAAAGTATCTCAAATCTATATTCTTAGATTACAGATGAGCCAACACCATGCTAATAGGGATCAATTTTGATTCCTTAAACAGGAGTCAACTTGAAACTACTGTAATATTTAATGATGAAGAGTCATAAACTTTTGATCCTGATGCATTTTCATTGGCCACTGACCTAGGTCATTAAAGTTTAACTGAACTTGAAAAAAATTACTAGAAACTATTACAACTCTCTCAAGTTGGAGGCACTGTCTTATGAAATGCAAATTCCTTCATTTCTGAATGTTCCAGATATTTTCAAAGGCAGCAACTTATAACAAAGTTGTTTCCCAAGCCCTTGTTGGGTCAACCATGATTTATTGAATACATATGCAACATTAAACCAAGTCAACAAACATTTCAAACAACTGATGTGGTACAGGTAATAATCATATTACAATACTATGTTCCAATAGTAACAGTAGTGAAATGGATGAGGCCACCCAAATTGATCTCATGTAAGGCTAACTCCCTGCCAGCTTCCCCATTGACTTTGCTTGTTGGAAACTGGCAGGATCTCAAATCATTATCCTGTAACCACAGGATACAGTGATGGCCATAAATATGAGCACCAGTTGTAACTACCACTTATTCATTCCCATCATAAGTTTGAACAATCACCAAACAAGTAGTCGTTATACAAGGACCATCTCTTTCAGTGTCTGGGTCAATGTAAGTAAAAATCTTTTCACTGTATTTTCACCCATACAGCATAAGCAAGGTGCTGTTACTCATGTTAATATTCATTACTCAGTCTTAGTGACTGAACCTGTGCTCTATTCTCTGCCTGGATATATCAGCTCAAAGGAAAAAAGCCTAATTATTTGGCTTTTACTCACCCAGGAGTGTGCAGAAATTTAGGGAATTACTCATAGAAAAGCAGAGCACCAAATAAGAGGACTATATTTTAATAATTTTGCTTTCTCTAATTTAGTGCCCTCTCCCCACTTCCTCCTTTCACTGGGTTACAATTTCCATCATTCTTAATCAACATGGACGCTGACTGGGGCTTTAGTTCTACACATCTGGAAAACCCAGGTTGGAGCCTACTCTAACTCATTCCTCCCTTCAATTTTAATTTTTCTCTTGGAAAAAATACTTCACAATAGTTAATTTCTGATTTTCCAAATAAATAGTCACAGGTCTTTCCTTTCAATTTCTTCTTGGTCTCTACAGATAGTCATTCAGAGGATGAACTTATTCAGAGCAACACAATGAAGTTCTTGTCAGAAGAGTGAGAAATTCAGGCACACATCTGTTTTCCTCTGACCAGCAATGTACTTTTGTTTGCACTTGAAGAGAGACTGTTCCAGAAAAATGACTGATTCACTGCTCAGTCATCTGAAATGCTATTTTTGTCTATCAGCTTATAGTAAAAAAAAGTCTCCGACGTGAGAAAAAATTAGGGTTGATTTCAACTTATGCTTCAAATACAGAAGCTATTTAAAAACACATTAGCAAAATTTCATTTCCATTAAGTTGCAGCTAATGGTTTTCTGAAACCCTGGCTCAACTAGAAATAATTACAAAATAGAAGGCTGCTGCTTAAGAACACATATACATATATACATACACGCGAAGGTTTTATCCTAGGAAACACCCAAATGTTTCCACTAGAAAGCAGGAATAGGGGAAATAGAGAATCATCACTGGAACATCCTGAATTACATTATTTATCCTATCTACCTAGCTTTGATTATTTATAAGGAACTTAAAAAAGTGTTTACCTGGGTGGTTTCTTTGGAGGCAGCCGAGGAGTTATAACTTCCTGAGGTCCAGGCTCATCAAAAGCAAAAGTCATTGATTGATTCATTTCTCCAGTCTCAACTGCTTGAATAGGGCATGGTTTTATCTGAACTGAAAAACTTGGAGAAACAGTTATTTCATTCTCCATTTCTGCTGCATTTCTTTGCTCTTCCTCCTCTTCTTCCTCAATCCTACATGGCCTATGCCAGGAGGCATGGTAGTATTTTGGTCTCCTCTCAGAGCCTGAGAGCAAAGGACCTCTGCTGGATTCATCTGGGGAAATGCTGTTCATCTGAGAACACAAGGGCGACAAAGGCCCAATAACAGTGCTATCTGTCTCATTCCTTGGCATGCTGGTATCCCAGGTTTCAGCAATGGAAGAACTGGCTTTAATGGAAGAATTGACTGACTGTGGAAGAGACTCTTCAAGTCTAGGGGGGCTTCCTTTGGACATCTTTGGAGGAATAGCAGGACTCCTATCAATCATATTCTTGCTAGACATTGGAGACTCAGCTTCTGGATGTTTGTCTCTTGAATTCATATCACATCTTTCTTGTGGCAACTCCCTAGGCTTAAAGAAAGGGGATGATTTCTCCGTATCTGGGCTAATAGTGGGGCTAACACATGGCCACTGTACCCCAACTGCTGAGTCTGGGCTGCTAAGAAAAAATGCTCGATGGTCATCTTCTGTTTGTGGGGCCATTATCGTAATAGTTGCTGCTCTTTGTGAACCAGGTTCTTGAAAATTCCTCTCGCAGCTCAAATGGAGGGTCTTCATCCCATCATGTTGATTTTGACTTGGGCTAATAGTCAAGACACCACTCTTCAATGTATTAGTGTTATGCTGCATCTTTTTTCTCTTTGAACTCTCAGCATAGATGGGTTCATTTTGGCTCTTTCCTTGAAAGGAAGGCTGTTGTTCTCTGGAATTGCCTCTGCTATCTGTAGGCTTGTTTTCAATTTGATCTGAGGTTCTAACCAGAAGACAGTAAGGACTTCCTTGGGACAAATCAAAAGAACTGCTGGCTTTTAGCACAGTATCTGGTGGACATGCCAGTGAGTCTCTTTCAGGGTTTAAGGGGTTATACACAGAATCACGCACATGAAAGTTGGAGAATGAGTTCAAGACCCTTCTTTTATCTTCACCAAAATTTGTTATCCTGGATGCACCGGCCATGAAATCCTGGCCCTGCAATTTTGAAAAATAATTTTCATTATCAGGCCATGCTACACTGGTGGTGAGTTTCTTGAAAGATTTTATGATTTACACTAAAGGGAATGTACACCCAACCTTTACTCTTTTGCTCGGAGAAATTTAATACATTAGTGGTGTTACTGCTCCCTTTGGGTGGATAGAAGAGTATTTTTCTTAGAAGTGACAGAAATTGGTATTGAGACTCCAAATTGGCACTCTTACTGGGTGCTTTGACCCGTCCCCATGGACACATACCTCTTTACTGTATGAGATATTTCTTTCTGCCCTTTCAGGACCAGATGGGGCAAGGAATAAAGGACGATCTTCTGGGATGTTCTGGGCCTTCCTTTTGATCTCGTTACCCTGCATTGATCAAAGATGAAATGTAGCAAGATAGACATTTTTCCAATATGGGGGTGGGGATTTATATGTCACCTCATACCACAAGATGAACGGCTAACACACATTACAACAGCCGCAAGAATCATTCTGGTACAATCATGGAAAAAGACCACTATCCCTACGGAAGATTCTATTATTCGGAAGATATATGATTGCGTAGAAATGGACTCACTGACTAATAAAATGAAAACGAATGATGACAGGGGAAATGAAAATATTTGGGACAGATTGGTTAGAGAATAAAATGTTAAATTAAAATTAAAATGCTTGTATATATATCAATAGGATTTTAATAGGATAGGATATGCTATGTAATATCTCGAATTCTAGCGTGGAAAGACTTAGAATGAAGTTATATAATGATATGCTGTAGATGAAGTGTTGCGAGCACTTCAGTATTGATGGTATATATAAATAACCTTTGTAAATAGTATGTATGTTCATGTACATAGAATTGTGGTGGATTTACTATTACCCAAAGGTTAATTGTTATTCCTTTTATCTTCTTTTTTTTTGCTTTTTTGTGTAATTGTCAGTGTACTTATTTTTAATTGTTAATTCAATTGTTAAATAAAGTTTATTTTTTTAAATAAAAAAAAAAATAAACTGTTATTCCAGGCAGCAGGCTATCACTGCAGAAATTACCCAGAATGTAAGATAACGATGGAGAATTGGAATTTTTAACATATTAGCAAAATCCCTTTGGTGACTCATCTGTCTTATCTTTAAATACATATGAACTACTTCATGAATAAATTTTTTTTTTTAACCCAAAAAAATTTTTTTTTCTGGTTGCTGTGATTATTTGACAATAAAATAAAATATTTTTTTCAGATATAATTTTATTGTCTCATTAACGCCTTAATTTTAAATATATGTTTTTACTTTGTTTTTTTAAGAATGTGTGGACGCATTTTCTGCTATTACTGCTGCAACAATTATACCTTTTCAAAGCAAACAGGAAAGAAAGAACGCTGTTGTCAAGCTTGTTTTAAAAAAGTAACTGCCAATCTCGTTGATTCTGAGTTAAACTTGACACCAGAGGAATCATCTTCATCATCAAGTCTGCTGGCCTCACCATTGTCCCTGGTCCACAAAATTTTGGGTGAGCTTCAATATTTTTTTCAGAATTTACTGTGGCTTTACAAAAACTTTAGATTAGATATTACCCTATTTTTTGATCAGTTTGTTAAATAATCCAGGATGTATTTCCTAATTTAGGAGAACCTAATGAAGGAATTAGATTTATCATGTGAAACTGGGATGGTGACATGGTAGAATGATCTATTTTCATTCCCCACAATAGTGAATATTGTATTTTCACTGTGGTGGACTTCCGGTTTATGTTGATGTGGGATCGGACACAGAAAGCGGGTCTCTGCGTTTCTGTGCTGAGTTCTCTCAGTTGGTGGGCTCCAAAAGGAGCCAAAGCTGCCTTGGAGGGGCTGACAAGCAAAGAGGGACATGTAGAGTCGCAGCTTTCCTGCTTGACCCGAGGCTTCCTTTCCCTTTCAGCCACAATGAGGAGAAGAGACAGCCTAAGATGGCTGCCATGAAGCTGAGACAGACAGTGACCATCTAAGCTTTGTGTCAATTCTGGAAGACAGTTCCTAATTGCCACATATTTTAGCCTGGGAAATTGGGAGGGGGGTTTGGTTGGAGCGGTAGAAAATTAGTCATAACAACATTTTGTATTCAAGGACACTTGCCTGCATCTTCTGAAGAATGAAGACCAGTTGAATATGAAGCATTGATTGTGTTATCTGATGAACTTGTGGGTGTGGGGCAGAGCTGTGAGCTGCTAGCTGGGTGGAGAAAACCTGGAAGCTTTCAGATTCAGGTTTTCACAGATGTGCCAACATGACACCTCTAATAAATTGGAACTTTGAAGAACCTCAGGCCTCGGAGTTTTATTTCGTTGGGGGTATTCCTTGGAACCCTGGCATTAATCTGAATCCCCAAACTATCTAAGTAGCACCCCGAAAGGGGGCTGTACGGGGTGCTCAGCCCCAGCATCAACCTAAAGCTTTGGTGATGCGAAGACTCAGCAAAGATGGAGGAGAGAGAGGACATTGCAGAGGCAGCCATGGGAGCAGATACCGGAAGATTTATCGAGACCTGATATTCTCCTGAAGGCGTAGTGCGAGCCCTTGAAGCTACAGAGACGATGCAAAGTCTAGGCACCCAGTCCAGGAAGATGGATTCCTGGAGAAGTTGCCAGCCTGATCCAACTCCAGAGATGGGACCAAAAGGACGATTGCCTGGATTTCATTTCATATCATAGCCCAGTGAGGTCACCCCAAGATCCGGTAGGGAGAGATGTGGGGACTTTGGGGTCTGAGGCTCCCTGAGACTGGAACCTGTTGCCTCTGTCTCAGAGCCCGTCATTGTCTGGGCTCCCGGAGCACATCTCCCCAGGCTGGGAATTCTATCCCAGTCAGGGGTGGGTCCAGTGCCAATGGAGGCCAACACCGTCAGCTCCACCGCTTATGGGATATCCATGGGCCCAATTTGGCCCCACAATCCCGGCACAGCCATGGGGCCTGATCCAGCAGGTAGCAGTGGTGCCGCTGCAGGTTCCAGTTCAGATGCCAGCATTTGCCCTGCCGCCCGCCGCAGCACCCCAACAGGTCCCTGCCCCACCTCCAGTCACCATGGGGATTCTGCCAGCAAGGGCCCCACCACCATGGTTTAGAGCAATGTTTGATGGGAAGCCTACCAAGATAGAAGGAGATAGGATAGGGGAGGCTTCTGTGGGGCAAGGCTGAGGGACAGAAGGCAATAGGATAGGGAAGGCTTCTGTGGGGCAAGCCTGAGGGAGAGAAGCTGATAGAATAGGAGAGGCTTTTGTGGGGCAAGCCTGAGGGAGAGAAGGGGATAGGATAGGGGAGGTTTTTATGGGACAAGGCTGAGGGATAGAAGGGGATAGGATATGAGAGGCTTCTGTGGGACAAGCCTGAGGGCGTTAAGAGCTTAGGATAGGCTTCTGTGGGGCAAGCCTGAGGGATAGAAGGGGATAGGATAGGGGAGGCTTCTGTGGGGCAAGGCTGAGGGAGAGAAGAGCTTAGGATAGGGGAGGCTTCTGTGAGGCAAGGCTGAGGGAGAGAAGGGGATAGGATAGGTGTTCTGTTCCCCCCTTTCAGTAAAACAAATACACAAACGTAACTCTACAAAGGTTAACTCCTTTCAAAATAGTCTTTATAGTTAGGACTTGGCAGTCAGCCACAAAATAAACAATCCAATTTAAGTTTCCAAATACATGAGATAAGTCCTGGCAAATATCCAACTAGTCTGAAAGGGAATTCTCCCACATCAACAGAAATATAGGCACAGAAGGTAATCACCCACCAGAATCCAAGTCGAATGAATAGTCCAACAGATGCTTCATGATCCAAAACAAAGAACCAAAATTATCCACAGAGTTTGATCAATTGTTTGTCACAAGGTTCCTGGTGCAGCCACACCCATTTTTATATCTTGTGGGGTGTGGCCCAATCATTGACTCAACTACTCCCGGTCCCTCCTCCTCCTACCCTGTTGAAATGTTTAGCCCTTTGTCTCTCCCTCAGATCTAGCCATGATTCCTCCCCGCTGTTATCACTCTTCACCTGCTGTTCCGGCTCACCCCCAGATTGGCTGACAACAGTCTGCTCTTGCTGGGCTGCTGACAGAGAAGGAGGCCTTACTAGAGAGGAGGGTCCTGGAGAAGGAGGCCTTGCTATTCTTCCTCCAAGGGTAGGGCCTGCTCGGGGGCCGGAGACACAACACTCGCGCTTGCGCTTTCCACGCATGCACCTGGCTTCGAAAACGTGCCTAAATAGGATGGCATTATGTCCGGGCGGGTGGGTGGCAGTTGCCACTATTGGTTCACCTGAACCAGGCCAAACCAGCTGAATACCACCTCTGGGTATAGTTCTTTCAGGTATTCAAGCATGTGAACAATCTATATTAATTTTTTTTCTTCTTTTTTCTTTATGTTGGAATAGAAATAAAAGAAAAGGATGGCTGGATGTACAAGATTAATACCAGGTAAGTGTGGGTACATTGTGCCTATTTAAAGGATCTGGAATCCAAATAACAAGAGAAAAACAAGGAGTGTTTTCAGATAACCAGATTTCCTGATATCATACCCAGTTTAGCCCTCCATAAATACTATCTTGGTCTAAAATCTGGTTATTTTATTTGCCATTGGGGGTTCCTGTTGACAATTGTAATATTGGATAGAATCCTTTAAGTTATTGTTATAAAGAAAACATGTAACTCATCACATTTAGCATTTGCTGTTTTAAAGATACATAATGTGATCACATAAAGTTTTTACAGGTAGTCCTCGGATTTCAACAGTTCCTTTAGTGACTGTTCAAAGTTACAATAGCACTGAAAAAGTCACCTGTGACTGTTTTTCACAGTTATGACCTTTGCAGCATACCTATGACCATGCGATCAAAATTTAGATGCTTGGCAACTGTTTCATATTTATAGCAATAGCAATAGCGCTTAGATTTATATACTGCTTCATAGTGCTTTTACAGCCCTCTCTAAGTGGTTTACAGAGTTAGCATATTGCCTCCAACAATCTGGGTCCTCATTTTACCCACCTTGGAAGGATGGAAGGATGAGTCAACCTTGAAGCAAAAGTTGCTTGAAAAAATTACGTATGTCTACGTATAATTAAAGATTACAAATGTTTTCCAAGATGATGGCATATATATGTGTTACTTTTCCTGAAAGACAGACTGAACTACGAAAGAACAAGTTGTAAAAGCAGAACATATTTTCTGAACTAGAGTTGGGGCCCTGCCCTGCCTGTTTCCCTTGATACTTTGGTTTTCTGCCAGTGAAAATTCAAGTAGAAGCACAATGCACTGACTAACACAACCCACATCCACAGTTTTTGACGAGGTCACCCTGAAGGCAGTGTAAGGATTTCCCTCGGAGGAACAGGTAGTATGAAAATCCTGTGTTACACCCAATGTTATTTGAGAGTATTTTCATTGGCATTCATGCTATAAGTTTTTACAAATAACAAAACGTAGCTGCTAATTCAAATCTTAACTTCATGTTTGAGTAAACTAATTACATTTTTATAAAATGATTAAAGCTCAGTAGATTGAATATGCTTTAATAATTTATACCCAACAATGTTTCACTAAATAAAAAATAAACACACAGGAAAATAATGGCCTATGGCCTCATATTTATTTCTGTCTTCTACAAATTAATCTCATTTCGGTGTAATTTATTTTCAAATACTATTGCAAGGAGAAATACCTATTCTTTGTTCAAGCTGCCCTGACAATATCTTTAGTTAAGATTAGATTGTATTTTAACAATGTAGTAGCTCAGCTTCTTATAGATTGCATATTAGTGTATTCCAATGGACCTACAAGTTTACTATAATACGCAAGTATGCAAGAAAAATAATGGCAGCAATTATGACAAACAAAATCCAATATGAAACAAATATACTGTTTTCTACAACAAAATCCTTTTTATGAGACTAAATCTGGTTGTACAACTCTACCCGTGTGGAGATGCACAATCATGAACACTTTTAGGAGCTAAAAAAACATGAGTAATAAGACCCATTATTGAAGGAGGGTTTGCAATAGCATTAATGTTTTTTTTCTTGTTGAACTGAATATAGGGCCAATATTTGTTTTATCATTTTAAAGGAGTTGCAAAATTATATATCTATTTATTGGTATGGCTTCTAATCAAATTTATTCTAAAACAGAAAAAATTAATCTCACTTCATTTTAACTTCATTTTAAAGTTAAACTGACACCATATAGAAAGGAAACAGTAAGCAGACATGAATAGGGTATTGCTTTAAAAATGGCAATTTCCTATTACCCCAAATCCCAAGTAGATAACCTATAAAAGAAGCAAAGATAAAAAAGAAAAATCCTGTTGCAATTTAGCTTGTTTTAAGGTCTCATCTACTGTTGCACTTCATATTTCCCTCTAAAACTGCAGAACTTTACAACTGAATTGCTTTACAACTTCTGAAACCAAATCTAGGACATTAGCCAAAAGGAAATCTCTGTCACGATTATGTATTTAAAAGTAATACAGACAGGAAAATGGCATTTAGTTATCTCTGGAGACATACTTTAAAGAGGCTTGGAAAGATTTATTGAAGCAGGATAACAAGTGCACAAAGATTCTTGAAATGAATTAGGAAGTGACTTAAGATATTTTAATGTCTTTTCTGAAATCGACTGAACAAATTGTTTTAAAACAGTGTGTCTATGTAATTTAGCACAAAGTTCCTTATCTTGAACTTTAACACTATGTACAAGGTAAGGATTAGCTACACTGCATTATTTCTCCGGATGGGGGCTCTGCCATATCCACAGCCATTAACGTTTTTGTCCACTTTAAAATACGGTAATTAAACTTTCATATGGAAATAAGGCATGTTCTTCCTTTTAAAGTTTCCTATCATTTTGGAACTATATTACTAGTTATATATATGTTAATATGGCAAGTACTTTGTCATATGATATCCATAGCAAAAATTAATAACTGCATTATTATTGAATGGAAGAGCAATAGAAAGCTCCATGATCTACCTGTATACAATTAAATACAGTTTCATACATTCAGTATGAAAAGGTAGCTCAGGGTTCCTTACTAAGAAAGGGGAATAGCTTCTTCTCAGGCTGGCTAAGTACAGAATACAAGTAGTCCAGGACTTACAGCCGCAATTGAGCTATGGCTTTTTTGCCATAGGTGTTAAGTGAATCACTGCAGTTGTTAAATTAATAATATGGTTGCTAAGGGAATCCAGCTTTCCCATTGACTTCGCTTGTCAGAAGGTTGCAAAACGGGGGTCATGTGACCCCAGAACACTGATAGAGTCATAAATATGATTCAGTTGCCAAGTGTATGAATTTTGATCATATTACTTTGGGTGGGGATTCTGCAAAGGTTGTAAGTGTGAAAAATGGTCATAAGTCACCTTTTTCAGTGCTGTTGTAACTTTGAATGGTCACTAAGTGAACTATTGTAAGTCGAGGACTACCTGTAGTAATAAAGTGCTGACTGGTTACTTATGCACTGGTGAGGTCTGCAACCATTCCATCCATTGTTTCTGCTCATGAAAATAATGGAGGTACATATTTATGTGTGACTAAAGTCTTTGTATCCTTTCCTTTCAGTGTCTCCATCCCCCCCATGGGCAACAATTGCTACAACTAAACTTTTCTGAAAGTGAAAAGTGAAATAAAGTGAGAATTTTGGTCTCTTTTTGAACATCAAAAAGACAAAGCTCATGACCACTGCAAGGAATGGAAATATCAAAATAAAAACAGTGAAGAGATAGAATGCAAGGGAAAAAAATCACTTTCCTAGGATCACAGATAGTTCAAAACGGTGAATGCAGCACAGAAATAAACGTTGGATTGCATTGGGACACATAGTAATGATGAACGTGAATCGAATATGGAAAAGCAAGGACATCAACCTGGCAACCAAATGTAGGTTA
The DNA here is from genome assembly GCA_032468115.1 of Grayia smithii. NCBI lineage: Eukaryota > Metazoa > Chordata > Lepidosauria > Squamata > Grayiidae > Grayia > Grayia smithii. Next base: position 242,433 of record JANHFM010007010.1, read on the forward strand.
GTCCGTTCTCTACCTATGATTTTTTGTTTTAATCCAATTTATATCCCACCCTTCTCCGGAGACTCAGGGAGGCTTACAATTTGTTAAGCATAAATCAATGTGCTTAGCAATACCTTCCTTCCTTGTATATGCCTGCTTATTAGGGCTTTTGGGGG
>JANHFM010007011.1:36703-49028 GCA_032468115.1 Grayia smithii
TGACTTTGTAAAAATGCTGCTTGGGGGGGCAAAAGCCCTAATAAGCAGGCATATACAAGGAATGAAGGCTATGGCTATTGGTTTGTGCTTAATAAATTGTAAGCCGCCCTGAGTCTTCAGAGAAGGGCGGGATATAAGTTGGATTTTAAAAAAAAAAGAACCTCACCAACATGAAAAGTTCAGCCTTTGCCCATTCATCCATGTCTGCTTTGAATATTCCCTCAGACTTTTCAGTGTAGAATTGGCCGTGGAACCTGTAGTGAGATATAACATATTCTGTATATAAATTGTAAATTCTGATCATTACCATCACTGCTACTTATAAATAATAATATTGTCACATTTACAAAAAACAGGTTTGTCTCATATCTGCATCTTTTAGGCATAACACCGCAACTCCTAAATCTATCACAGTTCTATTACTTGATTCTTTTCCCCTCAAGCCACATATTTAAATCTTTGGTTGGTATTATGCTTTGCATTTAAGCAAACAGAGTTACTTAATTCAAATGGAGGTAAAGCCAAGTCTTCAATTGGATATAAATATTTGTTTATGAAAATGTCTCTCAGAGGTATATGAAGATATTAACTGCCTGCTCTTTTTATAAATCAAATGTTGCATTTATAGCTTGAGAAATCTCTATACAATACATGCTAAGTTACACAAATCAAGACAATATGGATATATTTGAATCGCAGCAACTGCTTGTCATCAGAATTTTTAAGAATATTCAGATGCTTCTGCAGGCAGATATTTCTGAACTCATCCAGAGTTCTAGAGCCATAGCATTGGGCAGCCATCATAACGTGAATCCTTTCACCTAGATCAGAAGTGTCAAATTGGCGGCCCACAGGCCGGATGCATCAGGCACAGGCCACACCCACCTCAGCTCCTCAAAGGCAAAAAACATCATGATAAGTCACATGACATCACATGACACAATCAAGTTCGACACCTGTGACCTAGATTGTTCAGAGATTCCTATTAATAAATTGTGTTCCTCTGCATGTAACAACTGTTGAAGAAACAACTCTGCTTTCTCATCAGGGTTGCCTCAAGACATTCTGTGGGAACCTAAGATGCAGGAGAAGTGTTTGAAATTTAAAGTTTGTTTCTGCGCAATTAATCCTCCCCAGCCACAATGGGAAACAGATCTTCACTTCTTTTTTCTATAATCTGTTCCATTTCCCAAAAAGGAAACCAACAGAGGAATGAAGCAATGCTTTCCCTGATCCTCAAAGGGAGCAAGTTATCTGAAAGGCTATAATGCAAGCCATTCAGCACATCCCTATCTGGCATATGTTACTTTGATGTCATTTGCTTCCTGGTACATGCTCATAGAAAGGGTGGTCAGAGCTAAACAGTTTCTGACCAGCCCTTTATGAAAGTCTATCCCTTCCTAAGCATTTTCTACCCTGATTATCGGTTCTAAAAGGGCCTTCATTTGTCCAGCTGGAGATGCCTAGAGAGAGAAAGCTTTCTCCCAGAACCATTTTCCACAATGCACTGGAGGCTTTTTTGGTTTGGAGCAATTGTTCATATATTTGATTAATGCGCTCTCAGACAATTCATACAAAACAGTCATTCAATTCTTTTAATGCATTTTTTTTTTTTGAGAAATTGCCAATAGGGAATGCACAGTAATGATTTTTTGAAAGAGAGAGGGAAAGGTATTGGTATGCTGTTTGACATGACATACTTTGGCACTGAAGTGGAAAACCTATTTCTTCATTGAAATATGAGGAAGCTTGGATGAATTGCCTCCATAGCAGCAAGAATGATGCTGCATAGCTTCAGTGGCATTCTTTTCTTACTTGGAATGAATCTTGGAATGAAAAATGGTGTGATTTCCAATGTGTTTTTCTGTTGGATTGTAAGCACTTTTCTTTCTGTTTCCTAGAGGTTAATTCTGGCTGAGTTGGCCCCAAATAAGATATCCCAGGAGTTGGCTCAGAGAAGGACAGAAAGAAGAAAGATCTGGTTTATATGATGTATACTTGAAGTACTCTTTTATGCATGAAGCCAGCAATAGAATACTTTCAAAGAACTCTTACGTTATATTTTAATAAGGTAAGAGTTCTTTGAAAGTATTCTATTGCTGGCTTCATGCCATAAAAATAGTTTTATACAAATAGTTTTAACAAAATATATGGAGACAAGCAACCTGGAATTTAGGGAGAAATTTCCCAACAGTGAGAACAATTACTGGTAGCCAGTAAAACAGCTTTCCTGCAGAAATTATAGGTGCTTCATCGCTGGAGGTTTTAAGAAAATATTGGACAGCCACTTGTCTGAAATGGTATAGGGCCTCCTGCTAGAGCAGTGGGTTGGACTAGAAGACCTCCAAGGTTCCTTCCAGTTCTATTCTGACTGATTGAAAATATAACGTTCTCTAGTGCCAGATAAACACTGTTGTCAGAGTCAGGGATGAAGATACAAAGACAAAACAAATCTGATTTACTAAGTCAAAGAATTACACAAGAAAAGATCCAGAGTCTCTAAAAATATCAGCAGAAAAGTTTGAAAAGATTCAGGAATATGGTTATGTAGTTTGAAGGGTGGGGGAATGAACAACAGGGACAATGGATGAGTTGTGACATCAGCAGAAAAGCAGTGCCAATATTTAGTGAGCCTTGAGGCATCTTCCATATTAACATTACAATGGAATCGTTACAATGATCCCATTGTAAATATGAAATCTGATCCTGGCATGTTTTTTGCTTTAAGAGATATCTGAACCTGTATATTTAGGAGGGATGGGGTCTTAGCCTGCTTGGAGGACTGGAAGCTATAATTCCATAGACATTTTCCTGATTCTAAGCCTCTGTTTTTTTCTTTTTGGAAAAGGATTCTTCTGGGGGGGAAAAGTGTAACATTTGATAAACTGAAGCACAAATATCATCAAGCTTATAAAATCATGTAAATTTTATTTGAGAGATTTTCATAATAGACTTGTTTTGTCGATTAACTAGATTTTTTATTATAGAAATGGCTAGTTACATTTGTTGTTGTTAGTTGCGAAGTCATGTCCGACCCATCGTGACCCCCATGGACAACGTTCGTCTAGGCCTTCCTGTCTTCTACCATCCTCTGGAGTCCATGTAAGCTCATGCCAACTGCTTCAATGACTCCATCCAGCCACCTCGTTCTCTGCCATCCCCTTTTTCTTTAGCCCTCAATCTTTCCCAGAATTAGGCTCTTCTCCAGTGAGTCCTTCCTTCTCATTAGGTGCCCAAAGTATTTGAGTTTCATCTTCAAGATCTGGGCTAGTTATATACTAATGTGTAAAAGCAAAGAATTGAGGCTGGAGTGTTTTTCCCTTGTACCTCACACTTTCTTTTCCCCTCTTTCCTTCCCCTAATTTCCTATTTTCTTCATATTTTATACCAGTATATTAAATAAATAAATAAATAAATCTGGAAAAACAATTTTAAAAAAGCTTATAGAATCATGTAAAATTTATTTGAGAGATTTTTACAATAGAAAATACTACAAGCAGCCCTTGTTTAATGACCACTGCATAATGCAACCATTCATCGTTATGACAGTGATAGAAAGGTAACTTTCCCATCATTCCTCAAATTTACACTCTTTGCAAATCTAAAATAAAGGAAAGCTGTGGTAAAATTGTAAGCACAATTGTGGTTTCAGTAAGCAACCACTTTGATTATGGAGTTCCGGGTCCCTAAATGAGGACTACTTGTATTCCCAGAAGGATTATTGTAATATTCACTTTCATGGACTCATTTTACTGTTAAGCAGTCAGCTGCTTCTGTTTACCTAATATATTGAGATAGGGTGTTTGCTCCAAGTTCCTTCAATTAAATGTAGTCATTTTGTGGGATTGAGGAAGTGTGTGTTCTCCACTGCCGTCCCTGTACTCTGGAACAGCATCCCCTTGAGACTTGTACAGTGTCCACTCTGCAAGAGTTCTAGAAATTTCTTAAGACCTGGCTCTGCTTCCAGACCTGAGTTTCAGGCTCTTGGCAAGCACTTGTTCTGTGAATTGTGGTTGTTGTGGTTGTCTTGTCCAGGCAGTTATATTTTGTGGTATTGTTTTAGTTATAGGTTTGATATTTTATAAGCTACCCAGGGAATGTTTAAAGTTGATGGCCTTTACAAATGTAATATACAAAATCAACTAACCCACCATCCTAGAGAAGAGACCAAATATACCTCTTTGAATACATATGTGCTAAAGGATGTGAAGAAACCTTCACCCTATGGATTTGGGTACCATATCTTCAACATAACTGGCCAGCTAATTCTTCCTCACTGGTCTATCAAATTGTCATAAAGAGAACAGTGGGTAATACTGCATTCCCCAATAACAGTGCAGTCTGCTGTTGTTTTTTTGTGTGCTGGTAAATTATTTTCCATTTCCTTATTTAACAAGAATCTGTGCCAGCAATGAAAGAGAGGACTTTGCATATTTATGAAACCCATTATAGTGTTAGTCTTCTGTTAAACACTAGCAACAAACTTCATTGCATGCAGTGTGCAAAACTCAAATTGATATATGCAAAAAGACTTGAGGCAATCCAATTTTTCTGTCTTTTCTTCTTTCTTTTTTCTTTTTTTACATCTAAAGGTCAATCCACTTTGAACAGAATAAATAACCACAATTACTGAAACAATAATTAGAATTTCTATGCCTTGTCTGTATTTGTTTCAGATATGGAATGCTATTAATTTGCTGCTGTTGAAATAGTTCATTAAGAATAAATAATGGGCCAAATTAACCTTGTCCGTTATTGTACGTGTTTACTCAACCTTTGCTACCAAGTGAAGTGACATAGAAATTATGTCCTTTGATGATAATGTTTCCAGCTGTTACCTAAGTATTTAAAGAGTTTCCAAAGTCTGAATCCCTTTTGATCTGAACTCAGAATTTTTAGCAACAGCCTCAGCATGGACATGAGGACTATCAAGTTTTTTCCTTCTTTGGTGCCTTCTCTCCTTTCTGTTCCAGGTAAACACCTACCCATTGTTTTCCTTCCCAAAGGTGAGTTACTGCTAATACAGTATGTACTTTCACTTGTGTATATGTACCATGCATGTTCACCAAGAAAATTCAATAGATAAATACACCTGGAATGTCATGTTGATGGGCAGTTTAATACAACCATGAGAACTTGCCATGTGACTGATGCCTAGCTTACCCTGCAGTCTTCCATATTATGGGATTTGATTCTTCTTTTGTTCAATTCCATCTCTACTTTATCCTTCTGTGGAAGGTATATCCTTTTGTTTCTTATAGTTTAGTTTACTCCCTGGTTTTGGTTATTTTGATTCCCATTTAAGAGTGTTGTCCTCTGCTGCTCTTGTGATTGGCACCACTCAGGTGACTCTGACAACACAGATAAGCTTCCAGGTAGCCTCAACGACTCTCTAAAAAGAATGCAAGTGACCAGTTGTCTGCAAGGAGTATAAATCCTTCCATTCCCCACCATCCAGCCCAGGGGTGGGTTCTACTTACCTTTACTACTGGTTCTAATGGTGCACGCACTTTGCACGTGATTGGAGCATGCAGAGCACACGTTCGATGCACGTGCACCATTTGCACGTGCGCGTGCCAAACAGACACTCGCACGCATGCACAGAAGCTTTTTTTGTGAAAAAAACCTCAAAAAAAGCATTCTGCCCATGTGCGTGAGTGTGCTCTGTGCAGAGAACGGTAAGTGCAGCCACGTGGGTGGGCCCAGCTCCCAGTCGCGTAGAACCGATTCAGTGATGTCACAGCGTCACCGCTACCGGATCGCGTGAACCATCCCAAACCGGGAGAAACCTACCACTGATCCAGCCAGAGCTGGAGAAACTTCTTGGATGAGAAGCAAAATGTCTTCAAAGAAAAAACAGAACATCCAGTTGCCTCTTGAAAAAGCACCCTTGGGACATATCTATAAATGTAACATAGTTTTTACATCCTTCATACCACAAATTTAGAAAGCATTAATGGACAGAGCACTTCCTTCCTTCTTCTGCCTGCTTTGCAAAGGCAGCTGCAAGTTAATCTTAATAGTAGAGAATTAAGCAACCTGAAACAAATAATCCATCATAATTAACTCCAAGGGTTTTTGCAGTAATCTATTAGTGTTTTTTTCTAAGAGCTAGCCAAAGTCATATTTTTAAAAGCTTCTCTCATTAGAAATATTAGGGCAAAAGGTTTTCAGGGATCTTAAATCAATATCTGAATAGAGCCTCCACTCTATATTTTCTCTCTCAAATATAGAAATATACCAAAAGAAACAATAATCAAGATCAATAACGAAAAGCAGGAAAGGAATGCCCGGACAATTCAAAGATGCTGTGGATTTTCAGCTGTACCCTGGATCTCTGTTTTAAAAACTCTTCCATCTTTCCTTTCTATCTTGAAGCCAAAAAAGAAAGAACTGTGCCTTCCTCTTAGGCTTAAGAAACAAAAGACATTGCCCTACCTTCTTCCATAATATTTTTTTCAATTGTTTTGAAAGGATACAGGGGAAAGGAAAGGAAGTTTAAATGAGAGTTGGAGGGATTTATTCCTACAGCCATTTATTTATTTTGCATGTGCACTACAGTTTTAAATACTGAAAGCACTTTTACAAGGGTAATCACTCACATCAATGGACATTAGGTCAGAAAACTACAGTACTTTCTTGGCTTAGATTAGAATATTTCTGCTGAGAGCAATGGTGCTGAGGAATTTTGAAAATGACTTAAGCTTGGTTAAGTAAACCTATCCAGTATTCCTTTTTGGAAGCATATTTTTTTGCTGAGAGATTTGGTGACTACATGTATCCATGCAGGTTTTGAGATAAATATGGAAGTTCTATCAAACTTCTAGCCTGGCCTGTCATCTGGGGGTTTCCCTGCAGTGCTTACATCCAAGTACTAAGTTGGTTCAAGTCTGTGATCTAAAGACTGGGTAAATTCATCAGCTACTACAAACCTAAATAAAACAATCAACTACGTTGTCTCTTATCATTTGGTAATGGAGGGAGGGGAATAGTTAAAGTTCTCTCTCCTCAATCATTTTTTTAATCCAGACAATTCAGCTACCTTGAGAGTGGATTCTATGGAATCATTTATTATGACACAGTGGATACAGAGAAGCAAAATAATTTAGAATAAAAACAATTGGGTATACTTCACAACACAATCCTATGCTTGTTCTAGTGTAATACCTCAATGACAATATTATTGGACCATGACTGTTAATAATGCAGATAGATATTTCCTCATCCTCACAAATAGCATTTTCGGCATAGAAACTGATCACAGCAAGCCATATTATTCCCAACTAGGCCAGTTGCCACAACAGCTACATCCAAACATGACCACATATACATTTTCAACCAGAAAAATCAATCTGTATGAACTGGCTGTTTGAAATAGCCAGGAAACAACAACCAAAACTAGGTCTCATACTTCAATAATTGCCTTTGTATCCAGTGGTGGGATTCAAAATTTTTTACTACCAGTTCTATGGGCGTGGCTTGGTGGGTATGGCTTGGTGGGCATGGCAGGAGAAGGATACTGTAAAATCTCCATTCTCTCCCCACTCCAGGGGAAGGTTATTGCAAAATCCCCATTTCCTCCTGATCAGCTGGAACTTGGGAAGCAGTATTTACAGGTTCTCCGAACTACTCAGAATTTCTGTTACTGGTTCTCCAGAACTGGTCAGAACCTACTGAATACCACATCTGTTTATATCTGACAATTATTGAGCATCAGAACATGGGACATCCTCTGACTGTGCAAAATTTCTACCTAACAATCTAAAGTTATTTTGCTGCAACAAAGAGCAAGCTTGGCTGCTTGCTTATTTATATAAATAAATTTGCCCTGCCCATGGGAACTTGATGGTATCCTATTCTATCTTAAAGTCCCCAAGATTTCTGAGACACAAATGAGAAAGTGTTTCTCTCATCTCCTTTTATTTCTAGAGAAAGTCTGGAAGGCCCCCAAATGATCACTGCATCCTGATACATCTGAAAATGGTTGCGTCTCTATCCAAATTTGAAATACATATTTGACTTTTCCCTAGTAATATGATATTCTGAAAAGCTATCTGAAATCACCAAGAGAAGAGCATACTAGACTAGTCCTGTTGCTCTATTTTTCTCTTTCCCCGCTTCCATTAAAAATTCAATTACCAAGGGTAATTTTCTTTCCAGTAATGCCAAAGACATTTTAACAGTGCTCACTGAGCTACCTTTTGTGCCCTTCTAATCAAAACGGTTGAAAGAAAACAAGGTGTTCTCCTGTTAATTCCTTGCCCTTTGCTGCGGGATGCATACAGGAAGGGAAAAAAGTCCAGTTAATAGAGAAAAGAGGTTATGATTTAAATCTTGACAAGATGTGTTTCAGTTCTGCTCATGAATTATTATTATTTATCAGCTGGGAATTTCCTTGCAGCATTGCTCCTTAAAGCTGAATGATCTGTTTGTCCTAAATTCAAAACCTTGCATTAAATCAGTGCCCTGGTTTATCTGGTCCCTATCAAACAGAACAATGAAACAGTTGCAAAAGTCTTTGATGATTCACTACACAATTAGTGTCCCAGATTTTGGGGAGGAAGGCACAGCTGGCACCATGTTTATTTCTCCTCCACCCCCCCCCCCCCTTTAAGGTTCTGCAAGAACCATTTTGCTTCTGTTGTATTACTATACTGGGAAAGAATTTATGAAACTGTGAGTTACACTTTACTTCCATCTGTACTTGAAAAGGCAGCAATGCATGGCTTTTGATAAAGGTGGTATGCAAATGAATTAATAAATGAAAAGGCAGATGAACAATTTGAAAATCCAGCTGTCAGTAGAGGCCTAACAAAGCCGCATGAGGAGCGTGGATTTAATGCAAGAAATGTTTCTAACCCAGATGTATGAAAATAGATCTAAAAGATCTGTCAGAATTTAATGATAGCAATTTTGGAATAAATGACTGGAAAATGACTGGAATGACTGGAAAACTGCCAAGCCACTTCCAGAATGGCTACCTTGGTGTATCTAGAAAGGAAGAACAGAATATTCTGGAATGCCATGGAATATTCTATCTGTAGAATGGAAGGTTTTGTACATTATATACATACATATATAATGGTTTGCTCACCAAATGAGTGCTGAATGGATTTCAAGGGTACACACCTGCAGCCATTGCTTGACAAGTATTCAGCTACAGTATAGGTAGTTCTCAACTTACAACCACAATTGAGCCTTAATTAACTGTTAATTAACAGTTAATTAACAATTAATTGTTGCTAAGTGAAACATTTATTAAGTGAATTTTGCCCCATTTTACAACCTTTGTTTCCACAGTGGTTAAGTGAATTACCGTAGTCATTAAGTTAGTAACATGGTTGTTAAGGGAATCTGGCTTCCCCATTTGACTTTGCTTGTCAGAAGGTTGCAAAAGGTGATCACATGGCCATGGGACACTGCAACCGTCTTAAATATGAACCAGTTGCAAAGCGTCCAAATTTTGATCACATGACCATGGGGATGCTGCAATAGTTGTTCAGTGTAAAAATGGCCATAAGTCCCTTTTTTTAAGTGTCATTGTAGCTTTGAATTGTCACTAAATGAACTGTTGTAAAGTCAAGGACTACCTGTACATGGTTTCCTTGGAGAGCTTTGCACACCATTTGAAATGCCAGCCATGGTTACCTTTCTTAATACAAATTATAGGACCAGCAGAAACAACATGACCAAAACATCAGTTATTAAAAAAAACAATAGAAAAGAAAACACACAAAAATTGGGTTAAATCATCAATTCCACAACAACAGTTCATTCACTCATCGTTTAGCAAACTCTGTTTTCTTTTGTTTGCTTCTGAGCAAGTCATATAGATGGTATATTTCGCAAATTCATCTAGCAAAACAATTCCGAAACTTCCAGAGCAAAATATCTGCAGACACTAAACTTATCCCAGAGAATTTTTTTTTTAAGGAAAGCAGAAATCATTAAAAGAGCAACAGCAGGTGCTTCAATGACTGTTGTGGGGATAAATCGAGCTTTGTGTGATATCTTTCATAAGCTGTGACATTCAAGAGAAAATTTTATAGCTGTTCTGAACAGTTTCCTCCCCCCCCCCGCCACTCCAAGCACAATAACCCCAAGGACACTCGTACTAATAAACATACTATTGACCATGTCTGATCTCTAGTTCATCAGCTTTTGCCCCAATGCATCATCCAACTTTCAGAAAATCAGAACTGACTATCTAATTATCAGGATGCAATTCAGTAGCTCAGATATGAGAACAGATAGTACTCATAAGCCAAGCGCCACATTTGTATTTGGCAATTTCATTTCAGATACAATGCCAGCAAAAGCTTTATGTGACCTGACCTCTCCCGTTGTTAAACTCAAAAGAAAGGTTTCACTCTTGATTCACAGACTATCTGTTAAAAAATGTTGATAATTATAACCAGGCTGAGTATATGACACCTTTTTTCACACTAGTAAAAAAATATTTATTTCAATCCAGTGTAGTTTTAGTTAAATAGTAGAAAAACTAGGGTTTTTTAAAGAACCAATTTGTAATTATAAAATTGAGGTGGGTGTGTAATTTTTCTGAATCACTTCAGTACATGATAATGTGCCATCAATAAAAAAAAATGTGAGAGAAGAGAAAAATGGCCTATGAAAATGATGGGGGTCTCAGTCCAGCTCTTTCCCCTGATTTTCTATTTTTATGGGCAGGAAATTCTTTTTTTGGATCTCAAAATGGGGAGTTTCTGAAATTCAAGAAAAATATTACTGCTTGATGCTTCCAGTTACCTGTACAAATACATTCTTATTTCTCAGAGCTATTTATCACCCCAAACAGTGGTGATATCCATTTTTTTTTTACTACCGGTTCTGTGGGCGTGACTTGGTGAGCATGGCTTAGTTGGTGTGGCAGGGGAAGGATACTGGAAAATCTCCATTCCCACCCTACTCTGGGGCCAGCCAGAGGTGGTATTTGCCAATTCTTCAAACTACTCAAAATTTCCACTACCAGTTCTCCAGAACCTGTCAGAACTTGCTGGATTTCACCCCTGACCCCAAATATTTTATTGTGCAAGGATTTTAGGGCTAATAAGATTCTGCATTGCAGGAGAGCAATTGCCAATGGAACTGGAAGGAGACCAGTCTTCAGAGATTCTCCCTTTTCCCACTTTCCCATCTTCATCTCAGGTTCTGCACCTACTGTACATTTGGGAGGATGTGATGACCGCAATAGCTCTCTTGAAATTTCTATTTAACTTTAGCAGAAAGTTTACTTTAGTTTTCTGGATCTGCGCAAAGTACAATAAGCATAACATGAACATGATTTACAGAATATGAAAACCTAGAATGTGGTTGGCTAGTATACCAATTGATGTAGTTTGGCATTGTCCTGATTTACGGTTGAACAGTCCTACTTCCTAGATACTCATACATGGTGGCTTGTGGTACACTCTAAGACTGCGTTAAGAACATGGACTGTCGAGGATGTATCATTTCAATCATTTAAAAATCTCTGCTATAGTACTTTAATTTGGGTTGAATGGTTCCTGATCATAACTGGCTAGTGCCAAACCTGTCATTGAGAGCAATGTGTTGGAATTGACAGTGATCTCTCAGAGCCATGAAGTAAGTGTTGTTATATCATTTACATAGATCCATACCAGATAGTTTCAAAGCTAGCTTTGGGATAGAGCCAGATTACTGAATATAGTGCAGGGAAGAACAACCAGGGCTCAGAAGCTATATACAGCCCTCTGCCCAACTTTTCCAGTTCCCAGAACTTTTCAAGACAATACCCTTGGAATCTGATAGCAAATCAACAAACATTGTGACTTAGGGCAGGAAAGAAATATAAAATGTTTGATAAAATTTTCTAATAACAAGAAGTGGAAAATAGATATTAGTTTAAATTCTAACTTGAAAGTTTTGTATAGGAATGCGATGGCGAACCTATGGCACGTGTGCCAGAAATGGCACGCAGAGCCATCTCCCCAGGTACACGAGCCATCGCCCTTGTTCTTCCAGGTTCCAGTGCGCAGGCCAAGCTGTGCAGGAGCACCGGAAACTGGAAGACCAGCTGCCCAGTGCGCATGCGCATGCCGGAAACTGGAAGATCATCTTACCGGCATGTGCATGCGCACCAAGCAGCTGCTCTTCCAATTTCCGGTGCCGAAAAGGTTTACCAACACTGGTATAGGAGATAAAAGAAAAGGATAGATGTAGAAGGAAAAGGAGACAGAGAACAAGAATCTTGCCCTATACCAGTGTTTCTCAACCTTGGCAACTTGAAGAGGTGTGGACTTCAACTCCCAGAATTCCCCAGCCAAGCTGGCTGGGGAATTCTGGG
>JANHFM010007014.1:25045-37564 GCA_032468115.1 Grayia smithii
AGAATAGAATAGAATTCTTTATTGGCCAAGTGTGATTGGACACACATGGAATTTGTCTTGGTGCATACTCTCTCGATGTACATAAGTAAAGAAATGCATCATGAGTTTGGAATCCTTACTTAGCCATAAGAGATCTAAATCTAGCCTCCCATGAATTGTGTTGACTCATCTAGTGCCAATCTGATTGATCGTTAGTAGACCAGATTCTTGTAATAAACTTTTACATAGCATGTAATAAACTTTTAATGCTGTTCTTGGTTATTTGTGCCTGACATTAACCAGATCTTGTAGTTAGCCACCTCACTTTTAGGTCTAAAAACTGGCATCAAGATCTACAGAGACCCCAAAAGATTATTTGACTCCAATTGACTTTTAATCATATATTGACACCCCCCTGACATTTACTGACTCCCCTTGGCCCCCTCCCAGCTGTTTATTCACTCCTTGGATAGCTATATTAACCCTTGGGGTCAAAATAAGCATATGTGTGCTAATTGGTATGTGCCAATTAGAATTTCCTTGATTTATGTATTATCTTTTTCATTGAAATTAAGACTCAATTGTATTCATTTACAATTATCAAAGGGGAAGGGGACAGTGGGAGTTAATGCTTTGCTCCCCATCAGAATCCCAATTCCAGATCAGTGTTCCAATTTGCCTGGAATAAACCAGGTCCCATTTGCTTCATCTTCGAACTACAGAGTACTACCATAAAATATTTATTCTAGCATCTTGTTTAATGCAGAATTTGTAACACAAGACCCAACTCTTAAAAGCACGGAACAGATCTTTCTTCAATTCACTAGATCTTTATAAGGCTACCATGATGTCTTGCCTAGCATTTATACATTGTTGATGAATTTACAAATCTGCTTCTCATGCCACAATTGCTGTTAGGATTTTCTGCCCATGAAAATAGTGATGACAGCTAAATTCAAGAGCACACAATTTATTCATGCATTTCATTTACTAGATACAGGACCTTTGCTTATTTCGAGTGAACAAATGTAGTCTGTCCAGCAATATATACTTTGTTCTCCATTATCGGGTAGTAAATGATGATAGAGGAGTACCAGCTTGCAGAGTGATTAGCTACATAAGGACATAACTCAAGGTGACAGAAGGATTTCCGGTAAAGGGTCAAATACTTTAGGACAAGCGGCATCCACTCATCAGGGATGCGATGGCTCAGTGGTTAAAGATGCTGAGTTTGTTAACTGGAAAGTTGACAGCTGGGGTTTGAGACCGGAGCGCTTGCACGATATGGGGAGTTCCCATTACTTGCCCCAGCTCCTGCCCACTTAGCATTTCCAAAGGATGCAAATGCTAGGAGATATAAATAGGTACCACTTTGGTGAGAAGGTAACAGCATTCTGTGCACCTTGGCATACTCTGGCCACATGCCCACGAAATTATCTTCATGCCCATGAAATTATCTTTGGACAACACTGGCTCCCTCGGTCAAGAAACAGAGATGAGCAATGCCCGTAGAACGGGAAATGATCGGATAGGGGAAACCTTTACCTTATACAGGGGTTGGCAACTGTGGCCCTTTTATAACCTGTGGACTTCAACTCTCAGAATTCCTGAGACAGCCAAGCTGGCTCAAGAATTCTGGGATTTGAAGTCCACAGGTTGTAAAAGGGCCAGAGTTGCCCACCCCTGCCTTATACACTCGAGATTACTTGCACGGACTCTCTGCAAGCTCTTTTCAAAAACCTGTGCTCTTGCCATTGTTCTCTTAAAAAAAGAAAGCAGAAAGTGCTATTGTGGCATGACTAAAAGGTCTCTGGAAACCACATTAAAATGAAATATTAGATTGCATGGCATGGCAGGATCAGATGCTCAACATTAGTTTCATACTCCTTTTATACTCAGCTTGCATCTGGCAAGCATAGTCAGAGACGTTTTTTTTAAAGGCATGTTGGGAATTGCTCTCATTTCACAAGCCTCTCCACCACCCACATGCTGAGCCTTTGCTTCACTTTTTGGCATATTGCCAACTTGCATCATCTCAACTGATAGGAGGATGTTGAGCTAAAGTCTATTCTAATTAGCCTGCAGTAACTTGGCATTTGAGAAAACTAATGTGAAGCAAACCTGTAATACTGGTTTCTTTTTCTTAAGTGGAAGAGAATGGGATTTATTCCTCCTTTTTTACAAAATGAAATTTTAATTTGCATGGGCAGATCCCCAGAGAGTAGCTGTGTTTCTCTTACCAAATTACTGGATGTTTGAGGAGAGGTCATTGCCTCAGGAAGCTGAGCAAAAGATGGGGATAAATGTCCTGCAAAGAATTAAAAGAAAGCAACAATATTCTTACTGATACTAAGGTGTAAGTGGCAAAGCAAATAGAAGCATATGTTACCTACTGATTTTGCAGTCTGCGGTATGTGAATTTAAGTTGCAGTGATACTCATTATACAATACATTTACATGTGTGAGCCCTACCTAATTATTTAGTAACCTACAATGAACAAATTAGTCATCTGCTGCATCTATAATAAAACCTGTTTCGGAGATTCCATCTTATACCTGGTAACTGCAGACTAAGCCTTACTGAACTGTGGGACTTATTTAGGAGTAAGCACACATACTTTCACACAGTGGTGAAATCCAAATTTTTCTACTATCAGTTCTGTGTGTGTGGCTTGGTGGGCATGGTGTGGCTTGGTGGGCATGCCAGAGGAAGGATACTGCAAAATCCCCATTTCCTCCCCACTCCTGGGGGAAGGATATTGCAAAATCTCCATTCCCTCCTCACTCCTGGGGCCAGCCAGAGGTGGTATTTGCCGATTCTCCAAACTAATCAAAATAGCTTGACTCCCTGTTCTTTGTGGCAGCCCGAGATATTGGAACACTACTATTATATCTCCCTTCTTTTCATTAAACCAGACATACCCAGTTCCTGTAACCGTTCTTCATGTTTTAGTCTACAGTCCCCTAAATCTTTGTTGCTCTTCTCTGTACTCTTTCTAGAGTCTCTACATCTTTTTTACACTGTGGTGACCAAATCTGGGTGCAGTATTCCAAGTGTAGCCTTACCAAGCATTATAAAGGGGTATTAACACTTCACGTGATCTTGATTCTATATCCCTGTTTATGCAGCCTAAAACTGTGTTGGCTTTTTTGGTAGCTGCTGCACACTGCTGGCTCAAAGTTAAATGGTTGTCCACTAGGACTCCAAGATCCCTCTCAGAGTTACTACTATTGAACAAGGTACCACATATACTGTACCTGTGCATTTTGTTTTTCTTGCCTTGATATGATATGCCTTTTTTTTTATTTAGGCACTGAAATGGAGCTGACTTTTGCCAAATGTTCTCCTGGAGGAGATAAAGGTTTAGATCTTTCAGATGTGATGAGATACCCACAGCAAATCAAAGTAGAACAAATGGTGTGCTAAAATTTTACTTAGCTCCAGGAAATGGAATGACTTTTACCACATTTATTTCTCATGAAAGAAATAAATGTAAACCTATTTCTAACATAAAGTGACACCTTCAGTGGCAATAAGACAGCTTTTTCCCCCTTTTTATTTATTTTCAAAGTTGCTACAGGAAACACAAATAGGAACAGCATGTTATCTTTGTCGTTAACCTAGTCACTGTTTTATATCCTTCTTAGTACCCTGAGTGTAGAATCATAACAATATTATCAAAGAAAATTGCCCCGTGTTGAAAAAAAAATGAGTGGCAGAAAATACCATTTTTCATTATTACCGTTCTTCTCAGGTATTTTCAGAATTTTTCCTGACAAATCTTTTCTGAAAAATGTATCCTTTAGATCTAGCAGATGCCAGCTTTTAATAAAATGTATAGACATATGCATTTATATGTGTCTGTATAATGTATAATACATGCATTATATGTAATTTATACATTACACATTATATATATAGTGTGTAATTCAGATCTTTATTGTCAGTGCACAACATATGTACAATGAGATTGGTTGAGCTCCCTCAGTGCACACACACCCCAACACAATACAACTCACAATGAAGACAGAAAATCCCTAACCCAATAAGTCATATTAACAAAACACCCAATCCTATTGCACCAGTGTGAACATGTTACACATTGCACCGCTCCTGCAGTCTATCATACTACATAGTTATGATATTATTTCTCACTCCAGAGAACAGATAAAAACTGTTCTTCAGTCTGTTTGTGCAGCTGGCTATACTTCTATATCTCCTTCCCGATGATAGGAGGGTAAAGAAGTGATGACCAGGATAAGAATTGTCCCTGAGAATTTTCCTCACTCTTCTAAGACAGCGAGCATTGCAGGAGTGGGTTCTATTTACCTTTACTACCGGTTCTCTTCATGCACACGCTTTGCGCATGATTGGCACACACATGCTCGCTTCGCTCACATGCATGCTGAATGTGCGCTCCATACGTGTGCAATGACTACTCTCCTTGGAAAAAAAATTGAAACAAGCACTTTGCGCATGCGCAGAGCAGAGAAACGTAAGTACAGGCGCGCGGGTGGGCCCAGCTCCCGACCACAGAGAACCGGTTCAGTGACATCACACCGTCACCGCTACCAGCTCACGCGAACCGGGAACAACCCACCACTGGAGCATTGTACAGGTACTTCTCAAGCTGTGATTGTAATGGAGCCTACCCATTATAGTCCTAAGTCCTGTTAGTCATAAATTGGGTCATTCATTCACCAGCCGGATTTTATGACATTTTTTTTGTGTGATGATCATTAAGCAAACACAAAGTTAAGTGAACGTGGTGGTCATTAAACAAATCTAGCAATTGTTAAACGAACAAATGCTAGAAGCTGGTTTTGCCAGAAATCAGTAGTAAATGCTGATTTTCTGCAAAGAAATTGTAGCAAAATGTGATTATGGGACTATGGGACATCTGAAACAGCTGCAAATGGTTATCGTAGTGTGGTCACATGACTGAAGGTTATTGGAACTTAAAATCTGGGTCCTAATTGTCATAACTTTAAATCATCAGTAAGCAATCTATCGGAAATTGAGAACTACCTTTATACTGTATATATGGACAATTCTTAGAAGTAATTTATGCTGTGAAAAGAAATATATTAGGAATTGTTCAAACAAATTAGATATTAAAAGCAAACAATATTTAAGGATTTTGTGTGTGTGTTAAGAGTTTGTCTTAGGTGTTACTTGGCATGATTGTGCAGATAAACATTCAACATCTTGATTTAGCTTCAGTAATACCTCATAATTCTTGTAGAGATATTCAAAGAGATTCTTGGAGACAAAATACAATATGATATAAGTTATAATAACCCCTGTATGCCTTAAATTGAGGCACAGTTTCTGTCAGAACTGGAACTTTCAGTCAGAAGAATTAAACTTTTAATCAATCATAAAATAAGAAGGCACCCCTGCCCCATCACCATATTCTGCTTTATGCATATAAAAAGCCATTCTTGTACAATTTCAAGGCTTTTTACTGCTTAACATGACAAGCTTTATGACATTCTAACACCTTAGGTAACATAAATACAAAGTACGGGTGATAAAACAGACCAGCAGTGAAGAAAAATAGCTGGATGGCACTAAAGATAAGAAATACCATTTAGTGAGGAAAAAGGAGAAGCTTGTCTTAACATTAATATTTAAAATGCCATAACATGATATAATGGTCTTTTACATGAATTTCTTTCACTGTGTAAATCTGCAACTCATAAAATAGCAGCCAAGCTGCTCTTTCTAGCCTCATGTTTACCAGTATATAATAAATTAAATAAAAATGGCAACATTTTGTGTAAATGTCTTCTCATAACTGTTTTATCTCTGCCTACAAGAACAATATAGGCAACACATTTCTACACATCTGCAGTTCTCCTTTGACAGAATCAGGAACGTAGAAAGCTTTGCATTCTGTGCATTCTGAGAGAATGATTGGACAAAACTTCCAGACTGATATAGCTGTCTTGAATGTGACTAACCTTATGATAATTTGTGAGGAAATTAGAATTTAAATTGTAAAGTTCCATGTGACAAGTTTTAAGATTAACACTTGCGTGATCAAACAAGGCATGCGTGATCAAGATGTAGTATATCATAAAATGTCTCTCTAATTAGTTACTATCACTGATGGATTGATCATCTTAATCAGTACTACAAAATGTCCACAGATACAAGTTGAATGTGTGCTTATAGATACCACATGATGATGGCTGCTTGTTTATTTAATCTGGAAGGTCTTTGTATAGGCTGATCTTCAATGGTTGGTGTCCTCTATGAAGAGCTGGAGCTATGGCTATTTATTCTTGCGCTTTCCAAGTGATGTGGATGAGATTGGGAGGGGAAGAGGCTTCTGGGTTATGCTAAGAATGCTTTCTCCTCTTTATTAGAAGACCTCCAAGAACCCTTCCAACTCTGTTATTCTGTTATTATATGTTTTGAATTAATAAAAGAAATATGTATCAAATCAAAACCTTCAATATGGTCATTATTCCAGAGAATACTACAATAAAAATATTTAAATCTATAATTATTAATAAAACAAAAAGTAAAAATAAAATACTATGCATTTACATAAAATAAATTAATAAAGTAAACAGTAGTACAGATAACAGTGGCGATCACTAAAATTTATACTAATTTCTAGTCATAGAAAGATGGCATAAATGATACCACAAATCAGGCAACTTGGAAAGATATGGTCCTTGTCAGTCTTGGAAAGATAGATAGGTCCTTTCTGCTTACCAAGTGGGATTTATATACACCTTCCATGTAAAGACAACAACAAAGGAAAATGGCCATAAAGATTGCTGAAAAAAAACATGTTTATTGCATTCCTAGAAAACTGCAAAGGATGGGGCATTCAACCAAGTCATGAGGAAGACCCAATAAAATTTCAGAATTAGAATTAAGAAGTGACAAGACAATGGCACATGCACATTTGAGAAATAGCAATCCATGGTATCCATGAATTAGCTTTGTACAGTAGCTGTATGAGGCAGAATAAATAAAAAAAACTCGTATTTACATGTAAATACGAGTGGATAAGCAGAAAATCTAAACGAACATAAAATGAATATATTTTAGTGCATCATTAGAAGCTTAGCGTATTAGAGATATTTCATATCATTTCATGTTCCATGTTTGGTTTTAAGCTATTAAATATTTGAATAGCACTATTCCTCTTATTGAAAGACAGCTATAGATAGTGAATAATATATTCCACCAATACTATAAATTCTTCATGAATTTAAAATATGGATTCTAAAACTCCAATTTTGGACATGGCACAATTCCATGTATAATATTGTAATGCAAGGATGGTTTCCAATTAAAATTGAATTCTGTGTCAAATTTACTTTTTAAATACAAAATTATTCTAGACATTGAAGCATACTCCCACAATTTAGTTAGCTACTCTTCCCAAGAGGAAATCAAAGATATTTTTCAATAAAAGGAATATAAAATTAATGGGGCCATTAACAAATACAATGAATAACTCAGTATAGTTTGAAAATATGGTTTTGTAAAATTTAATAAATATATTTTAATGGGATGGCATTCTAGTGTATGTGTATGTTGTACCTGTCAGGGTTCAAAGTAATATGCTCATAGCAAACAAAACTCCGAGGCATGTAGGTTCCTCAAAGAATAGTTTTATTGGACATATCATATTGGCACAGTCTGGTGAAAACCAACTCTGAATTTTCCCGTGGTTTTCACCTAATTATGTAAAAGTAAAAGTTTTCCCCCTTTCCCAAACAATCAGTCACATTGTCCAATCAGGATGCTATCCGGTTGCCTGGTAACTTCACTCCTTCTTTATCTGACCACCTGTGGAAATGTCCTTGATTCCCAGGAGAGAGTATTTTGTTTTGGTTACAAAACCCCAGCTATCTAAATTCTTCCCTCCCTATCCCTCAGCTCCAGTGTGGCAATACTGAAGCCTCAAAATGGCTCCAGTCAGGTCAGCTTCAGGGCTGACAGTACCTTTGAGTCAATGCTGGAGACTGCCTGGACAGGTCCCTGAAGTTTTCTTGGTAAGGTTTTTTCAGAAGTAGTTTGCCATTACCTGCTTCCTAGGTCTGAGAGTGACTGACCCAAGGTGACCCAGTTGGCTTTCTGCATAAAACAGGAGTAGAATTCATGGCCTCCCATTTTTATGCCTGATCCCTTAACCACTATTCAATTCAATCAGAATAGAGCTGGAAGGGACCTAATCCAAGCCCCTATTCAAACAGGAGAACCTATACCATTTCAGAGAAGTGGCTGTTCAATCTCTTTTTAAAAGCTTCCAGTGATGAAGCACCCACAACTTTTGAAGGAAAGCTGTTCCACTGGTTAACTGTTCTCACTGTTACCAAGTTTCTCCTTAATTCCAGATTGCTTCTCTCCCCCCCAACAAGTTGTTTTTTTAAAAAAACAAAACAAAAACACATATCAATGCGTGAACAGTATGGCACCTGAGCAATGGTGACATCCAATTTTTTTTTACTACCGGTTCTGTGAGCGTGGCTTGGTGGGCATGGCAGGAGAAGGATACTGCAAAATCTCCATTCCCACCCCACTCTATTGGAAGGATACTGCAAAATCCCCATTCCCTCCCCACTCCTGGGAAAAAGATATTGCAAAATCTCCATTCCCACCCCACTCTGGGGCCAGCCAGAGGTGGTATTTGCCAGTTCTCCAAACTACTCAAAGTTTCCTCTACCAGTTCTCCAGAAGCTGTCAGAAATTGCTGGATTTCACTCCTGCACTGAGTGTCATAAATTTTGGTACAAATAGAACAACATTGATCACATTGATCACATTTAACAAGCTTATATAGTTCTGATAATAATACATATTTTTATGTTAAATAATAGTCTTTCATTATTTAGTTATTCAAAATTTCAATATGTTGTTTTTATGCCAATCACCATATTCTGAATGTCATACCCTTTAATACAAATAAAGTATTCATCATATTTATTAGATATAGCAGCTAATTCTAATAATAGTAAACATATTTACATTACATTAGAGTCTTCCATTATTTAGTTATTCAATATTGCAGTATGTTACTTTTATGCCAATCACCATATCCTGCATGTCCTACATTTTAATGCTGATAAAATATTACCAGATAAAACAGTATTAATCATATTTGTTTCATTTAACACTCTTATATAATTCTGATAATAATACACATATTTATGTTAAATTATAGTCTTTCATTTCAATGTAATATTTTTATGCCAATTAATTCTAATAATAATACAAACATTTATTTTAATAAATTATAATAAATAATAATAAATTAAATTAAATTAAATTAAATTAAAGAGCCTCTGTGGTGCACTTACCTTGTGCACTGCTAAGTGTTTCCACTTAGCTCCAGCTGCCAGCAATTAGTGCAAGTTCGAATCTCACCAGGTTCAAGGTTGACTCAGCTTTCCATTCTTTCGAGTAGGTAAACTGAGGACCCAGACTGTTGGGGGCAATAAGCTGACTTTGTAAAAATGCCGCTTGGGGGGGCAAAAGCCCTAATAAGCAGATATATACAAGAAATGAAGGCTATGGCTAAGCACATTGATTTGTGCTTACAAAATTGTAAGCCGCCCTGAGTCTCCAGAAAAGGGCGGATATAAATTGAATTTTTTAAAAAAATTATATAATCTTCCATTATTTGCTTATTCAACTTATAATACTTCATTATTTGATTATTAAATATTTCAATATGTTATTTTATGTCAATCACCATATTCTACATGTCATACATTTTAATACAAATAAAATATCATAATCATATTTGTTACATTTGGCAAGCATGCACATATTCATGTTGGATTATCATCTTTCATTATTGTAGATTGCTTCTCTCCTTGATTAGTTTCCATCCATTGTTTTTTATCCGGCCTTCTGGTGCTTTGGAAAATAAGTTAACCCTATCTCCTTTGTGTAGCCCCTCAAATATTGGAATACTGCTGTTATGTCACCCTTCTTCTAGTCTTCTTTTTTCTAGACTAGCCATATCTAAATCCTGTAACCATTCTTCATACATTTTAGCCTCCTTTAATCATCTTAGTTGCTCTTCTCTGCATTTTTTCCAAAATCTCAACATCTTTGTAATGTGATAACCAAACGGCTTGCCACTCCAGAGTATTTGAATTATTTTCCAATATTCTTTAGCTTTATATTACTACCACATATGAAAGATGGATACAACCAGCTTATTATCCTGTCAGAAGTAATCCATCAACCCACCATCCAGTCAGAACTGATGCAGCTTCTTAGATGAGAAGTGAAATGTCTTCATCCTCAAGGCAAAAACATAATCCAGTTGCCTTTTGGGAAAGCTCCTTTGAGACAACCATGAAACTGGATGACTGAGAATTTCCACACACAACCAGCTTACTACATTTATATCACCCACTATGCAGCTATCATTTCTCCACCCCATCTCCCAAAGTTTTTCCCATATACCATTACACAATAAGAAGAAGAGCAAGTCCACTGCAGCATGAAATAGCTCCTAATCCCAAAACATGTAAGGACTTTTGAAGGAGGCAAAGGTTGAATGCCACTTTACAAACTTTGAGACTTTTATTTGTTATAAGAATTAATCTAAAGATGTATTTATATGGCTACCTCAATTTGCAAAGCCAGGAGGGTAGAGTTAATTCAGGTCAATAGTCAATTATTGGGAAAGGTGTGTGCTACAATAAAATATTTTGTACCTAATTTCTATGCTGAGGTATGTCCAGTCCTTGGAAAACAATGAATCTTTGCAAGATTTCACCTGAAATGCTTATTTGGATGACAGTTATACCCTGAACTTAGTTTTCTTTTTCTTGATCATTTTCTTGGTAGCAGTTCTTCTTCTTGTTCCTCAAGATTATTTCTTCTGCCCATTAAAGCAGTCTGGGAGCAGACAGAACATTGCAATCGTGTAGTGGGAGTCAGGAAGTGTATTACTCACACAAAACATGAATCCAATATTGCATTTTTGGAATATCTATACTTCATGAGGTAAGGTCTTCTCTCTAAAATATGCCTTATGGGGTTTCAAGCAGAGTGGCATTCAGCAGGTTCTGACCAGTTCTAGAGAACCGGTAGCAGAAATTTTGAGTAGTTCGGAGAACTGATAAATACCACGTCTGACTGGCCCCATCCCCTTCTATTCTCTGCCTCCCAAGTTCCAGCTGATAGGAAGGAAATGGGAATTTTGCAGTAACCTTCCCCTGGAGTGGGGAATCCTTCCCCCGCTACGCCCACCAAGCCATGTCATGCCCACCAAGCCACACCCACAGAATCGGTAGTAAAATTTTTTGAATCCCACCACTGGATTCAAGTGTAGCAATACTGTAGCTGCAACTATACCCCACAAGTAGGGTGGGGTGCAGATTAGCTATAGTCATCCAGGTTACTGCATTACTAATAGCTAGATGTGAGAGTAATAGTAATCTACATTGTAGTGCAATCCTATGCAAGGTTTATTCAGAAAAAAAAGTCACGTGTGGATTTAGTATCAGTAGAATTATGCTGTTTGTCCCATAACAATTTTGTCAACATTTTGCAAAGGAGAAGCATGTACACATCTGCAATATAATTAAATTAAATAGCAATTAGATAACATTTTAAAATATTTTGGAAACAACAACTCTATCTTCCACTAGCTATAATTATGCCAGGCCAAAATAGCATAAGTAATATAATTACAACTAAGACATAATTTCTCTTTGCCCTAAAAAAGTGAACACATGCTTATTTTATAAAGTTAGATTATGCAAATAATTATATTACAAGTAGCAGCTTCTGGCTTTATGACATACTTCACCTCTAACAGAATAAACTAGAGGGGCAGCAAAACAAGTTAATAAATAAATAAAAATAAATAAACAAACCAGTGCTTTTTGACATAGGATAGCAGAGCCAGCTAAAATATTTATTTGTTTTTTGAAAACCTGATCATAGTTGGGGGTTATAATAGGATATTCCCAGTGGAGGAACACATTCTGAAAAGCCAATTCCAGTAAAGAAAATCATCATTAGCTGATGGTCAAAATATATAATTGGGCTTATCATGTCTAATTTCCCATTTCTTTGTTTATTTAATATTGACATTGATCTAACTGCCCATATGAATTCAAAGTTAAATATAACTTAAATTAAAACTAATTTAAAAAGAACAAAAGGAACAAGAAGAATTAAAAATAATGAAAAAAAAATAGAAATGCATATAAAGATAATAAACTACATGAAACTCACAGTGCATAATCCTATTCATTAATCCTATTCATTATCTTGTGTATAGTCAGTATCTGTACACAATAAATGTTCTGGTTTTGTACCATATATTTTCTTGGAGATTTACACTTTGCATGAAATTGATTTTTTTTGTTATTATTAACAAATCCTTTCTTCCTTCCTTCTTTCCTGCCTCCCTCTCTCCCCCTTTTTTTAAATTTTTTTAAATTTATATCCCGCCCTTCTCCAGAGACTCAGGGCAGCTTACAATTTATTAAGCACAAATCAATGTGCTTAGCAATATCTTCATTCCTTGTATATGCCTG
>JANHFM010007016.1:3656-18537 GCA_032468115.1 Grayia smithii
ATAATTAAACTAGGAAATAACCCCATCTCCAATTGTCACAAGCCACGTTGGCTAATTGGGTTAATTGGCGGGCTCTCCAGGCACTCCTTCCCCAACATTATCTGTTGCCAGTAGAGATGACCTTGGTTCCCATGAGAAAGCTCTCTGTTGTGCCTAGTAAAGCATTCCAACCTCCTCTCTCACTTCCCTTTCTGTGTGGCAACTGAGGAACAGAAAAATGGCTACTGCCAGGTTCGGTTCAAAGTTGACACCTATCTTCTATTCCCCCCCACAACAACCCTGTGAGGTGAATTGGGCTGACACTGCCCCAAAGTCATCCAGCCACTTTCATGGCTAGCAAAGAACTAGAACTTACAGTATCCCAGTTTATTGACCAACACTTTCATCACTGTATCCCATTCGCTACTACATCAGTTATACAAAAATATAGTATTAGAATTTGCAATGACATCACCATGTTAAAGCCAAGAAACAAGAGGAAGCAGACAAGACTGGAAGTTGAATGTCACTCCAATATCAGAGGCAGGACAGTGACTACTTCCAGTGTATCTAAGAGCAGCAGGCTGTTTAATGGATGAGAGATACTAGGACACTGAGATAATCTTGTGTGGTTTTGCTATTTCTATTATACAGACTTCATAAAGGTAAAGGTAAAGGTTCCCCTGGCACATCTCCATTTCAAAGCCGAAGAGCCAGCGCTGTCCAAATACATCTCCGTGGTCATGTGGCCAGCATGACTAAACGCCAAAGGTGCATGGAATGCTGTTACCTTCTCACTAAAGGTGGTCCCTATTTTTCTACTTGCATTTTTTACCTGCTTTCGAACTGCTAGGAACAAGTAACGGGAGCTCACCCCATTATGTGGCACTAGGGATTCGAACTGCTGAACTGCCGACCTTTCGATCGACAAGCTCAGCATCTTAGCCACTGAGTCCCTTCACAGACTTTATACATATTGCCTAATTGAGGGCTAGCTCTGTGAGTAGGTGGTCTCCTCTGATCTACCTGTACCTGACCATGGACTTAAAAACAGTAGCTCTCTAACAGAACCCCCGCTCTCCAAACTGTCTCACTGCCTTTCTGGATGAAATTGAATAGGCAAGTTAATCAGTTCCTATGAGACAGAACTCCAACAACTAATGGGTTTCCATAGAAACCCAGCCCCAATCAATACCTCTCAATTGGTTGGGTCAGCTGACAGAAAATGTCTGCCCTGATGGTACATTCTGAAGGATGAAGTGCTACCCTCTGCAGCACAAGAAATCTCCATGGATCTTTTGCTAATGAAACATCCTACAGTTCTTATAAAGCAGAAAATATTAATGCTTCCAAAGGCTGCTTATTTACCTCTTGGGAGGCATTCTGATATTGTTAGAATCAATTACATTTAGTACATTGTAGGAGGTCTCGATCAGTAAGTTCTTTAAAGAGGCAGGCCAATTACTGGATGGCGCTAAGAAATGCATTTGCTCTTTCTGGCATTGGAGTGAAGCACTCATCGATTTCTGAAATGATGAAAAGCAAAGAAGAAGAAAGGCCTCAAGAGATCCAGGAATCTCCTTTGCAAAATCAGATATTCAGAACTGCCTTTCCTGGGGTTATTCCTGGAATTTTAGCCATGTTTCAAATTTTCTGACAAACATCCAGCTAGGATGAAAAATAGGCAGGTCTTGAGTGGTGGCACTTCAGAATAGATCATGTACAGAGAGTCCTCGACTTTCAACCATTCCTTTAGTGACTGTTGAATTCAGGCCAAAATTCATGACCAAAATTCAGACACTTGGCAACTGGCTCATATTAATGAAGGTTGCAGCATCTTGAGGTCATGTGATCACCTTTTGCAAAGTCAATGGGGAAGCTGGATTCATTTAACAATGAACTTAAGAACTGCAGTGATTCACTTAACAACTGTGGCAAGCAAGGTCATAAAATGGGGCAAAAGTCCCTTAACAAGTCTCACTTAGCAATGGAAATTTTGGGTTCAGTTGGGGTGGTAAGACCAGGACTACCTGTATTTGGATAATGTCCAATGAAAATATACTACACCTTTGCTGTGTTTTGAAACCTAGCCTATCAGGGAGAAGTTGAAGCTATTCTCCATAACTTGCTAACTTTCTGTGTGCAAGAGTTTCATATCTGAATATTTTTTAAAAAATGCAATTCTCCCACATTCTTCCATTTTGCTTCACTACTACATTCTCAGGAGGGGGTAATATTTAAATATCATAAATTCAACCCGATCTAGCAACTTCATTTATGCAGATGCCACATGCAATCTGAAGCATGAGTTAAGAGTTCTGATAAAAGATAATACCTTAGCCAGAAGTTATGTGCCTTTGGTTTTAAAGGTGTTACACAACCCCATCAGAACCTTTTCTTACATCCATTTATTTTCCTTCAAGTTTTCAAGAGAAGATTTGTTTTACCTGAGGACGACTACCCTAGTGAGGGATGTAAAATTCTTTCCTCTTTTCAAGTTGTTTGGAAGATGTAAAAATTGTCTCCGTTCTCCTTTCTGTTCGATCTACTTTTCTATTTAAATTATAAAATTTCTCATTTATATTTCAAAACTGGTGTCAGAGTTACAAGTAATAGTCCCCTAGCAAGCCAAACTCCAAGGCAGGTAGATTCCTCAAATACCTTCATTGAATATGTCATAGTGGCACAGATCTGGTGAAAACCGATTCTGAAGGTTCTCACAGTTTTCACCTAATTAAAAGTAAAAGTTTGTCACTTTCTCAAAAAAATCAGTCACATGGTCCAATCATGATGCTGTCTGGTTGCCTGGTGACATCACTCCGCCTTCCTCTAGCCAGGTGTGAGAATGTCCTTGGGAGAAAATATTGTGTTTTGGCTACAAAACACCAGCTATCTCAAATTTGCCCCCCTCCCTATCCCTCAACTCCAGTGTGGCAACTGGAGCTGAGGGAGCATCCAAGATGGCTTTGGTCAGATCAGCTTCAGGGTTGACAACTGGCATATGTACAAGCAATTGCATTGGTTGCTTTTCCCCTCTAGATGACTGGTGTGCTCAAATCAGGGGTGAAATCCAGGTTCTGACAGGTTCTGGAGAACCAGTAGCGTAAATTTTGAGCAGTTCAGAGAAGTGGTAAATATCACCTCTGGCTGGCCCCAGAGTGGGGTGGGAATTGAGATTTTGCAATATCCTTCCCCCAGGAGTGGGGAGGGAATGGGAATTTTGCAGTATCCTTCCCCTGCCATGCCCACCAAGCCACATCCACAGAACTGGTAGTAAACAAAATTGGATTTTACCACTGAACCCAATGGTTTTCAGTAAAACTCGTGCAAGGCAGAAAAAGTTAAAGTTCTTAATTGCAGGATGAGAGAAACGGGATTCTCAGAGATGGGGAGATGGCAGGCAACTTTGGCAAGGGGGTTCGGGAAGAGATAGGAAGGTCATACAGCTAAGGGTCAGGCAATGGGGTGGGATAGGATACTGAGAAGAACGCCAGTTTGTGAGAGGTCCAAAAGAAAAGTAGCTCAGAAACTTATAGAAGATCCCAACTTTGATTAGAGCAAAGGAGAAGCAGAGAAGAGGGAAAGAAGATTTAAAATTTGAAACTAGCAGGGCAGGGAACTCCCTTATGGGCAGAAACACTATTTTTGAACAAGAAGTAAAAGAGAAAAGTCATGAAAGCACCAGATCTTTGGTGGGGGATCAAAAACATCCAAAGGTCGTTGGCAGCAGCAGCATGATCAAAGATCCATCACTTTTGAACGTGCATTGCCATTGCATGCACATAGAAAGAGACAAAGTTCAATCGCATTGCCATGACCACTATCTTGACTTTTAACCCTGCTCTCTCCCTCTTCCCTCCTCTCCCCCTGACAAACATTGATGAAGGAAGCTTCATGCAAAAGGATACCACTGCCCCTGAATGTTTCACCTCCTATCTTGACAGGCTGAGAAGGAGTTTGGAATGACTATCCTCAGAAGGGGAAGCTGCTAGGATGAAAGAGAGAGAAGAAAGCAACTTGTGGACCCATAGAGAGTAAAAGAAAGGTGATCTTGGCTGAGATAGTAACTGCTACTTGGGCAAAAGGAATTGAAGTGTGTATGTATGTGTGTGTGCGTGCGTATGTGTGTGTGTGTGTGTGTGTGTGTAAATCCAGGTCATCCAAATAGTGTTTGGAAGTGACTTGGACAGATGCCTCCCTGATTTACTAAGCTATAGGAAGGAAGAAAGCCAGGTACAGCACAATCAGACATGCAAAATTCTATTATTATAGCCATAATAATAGAAATGGTTAACGTTAATGGTTATCGTTTTAATGATAAAAAATGGTTTTAGCTTTCATGTGAAGTTGATTTCCTGGTCTGGGGTACTTAGTAAGATTGATAGGACCTGAGTCCTGACCCATGAAATCCAAAACAAGAGCACATTTTGGAAGTGGGAGAATTATTTTTTGACTGGCCTGTTCTTTCAAACACTTATATTTTAGCATTTTTATTGCACCTATATGAATATTGGTTATCTATAAATTCTTTCTCAAAATGCAAGCATTTACAAGTATAAATGCTTCAATAGATTCACAGTTAGAAGGGAAAAACATTCTTTCTTCCTGATTTCAGCAGAGAGAGGGGGGTTAACTGCTACAAGGTAGGCAATTTATGAATCATTTAAATCAATCCTTCATCAAAGTCCTACCTGTTGGTAGAAGGTTTCACAGAAAGTTTCATAAGATAAATTCTACAAGAACTGGAAGAAATTCTGCTTGGACAATTTCAGAAGGGAAATTTCAGGAGCAGCACCTGAGTTACAGATGACGTGACATACCCTTTTGTGATTGGAGAAGATATCGGATGATGTGTTGTTCTTCATGAACACTGTCAAGATGTAGCTGAAAAGGAAACAGCTAGGCATGTAGACAGCGTGAGGCTAACCACCCATCTCAATTTGCTAAGTACCCATCCTAGGACAAGATCTTTTCTGCCTCCATTTTAGTGAACAGAAGGCAGGGACTGAGAAAGGAGGCTGGCACAAACAGGAAGGTTGAGAGTTGTTGGCCATCACTGTGTCTGAAAATAATTAATTATAACCCTTGATTATGTGTCTTAGGAAAGATTGCTCCATTCCCACTCAGCAAATTCATACTTTTCATTAAAAGTATGTGTCGAGTTTAAAAGCAGCAAATGTGTACAATTGTAGAGCCTCTCCTTTTATATCAATATTTCTTCAAAATATTGGAGAATGTATATAATTTAATGCTGATTTCTTTCCTCTTCTGATAAGACCAAAATAACTACTTTTTTATATGCCTATTCTAATATAAATACAATTGAATTCAACAAGGTTTACTGGCAGGTAAGCAGAGTACAGATTTCATTCTGGCAGAACTTTGTGAATATAAATAATGAAGATAATCAAATATCATCTTCAGAAAATAATTAGAATAATTGACTGCAATAACAAAGAAATTAAAGCCCTGGCATCCAACTTTATTATTTATAAATTAATGTGATATCTAATTTCTAATTTTAAGTTAACCAGCAGTTATGAACAAGAATAGCATTGCAGTAGGAATAAATTGCTTCATGCCAGGCCCAAATCCAAGAATAACATCTGATTCTTCCAAGCTGAGTTCTTTATTGTTTCACACCTACAGATAAAAACTTGTAAGATTGAAAACTCTATTATCTTCACCCACAATAAATTCTGTGAATTGTTAGGGAAAGGCTGTCTTCACCCTCTTTCTTTCACACATAACATCTGCACTGAGTTGCCTTTTACTAATTTTGGGATGCATCCCTTCAGCCCTGCAAACCTACCTCCTCACTACATCCAATGGTGGGATTCAAATAATTTAACGACCAGTTCTCTGCCCTAATGACAGGCTGGGCGGGCGTGGCCATGGTGGGCATGGCCAGTGGGTGTGAGAGGCAATACTCGGCCTCCTTCACCCCTCTGGGAGCAAAAACGGGCTGTGGGGGCACACTCCACCCACTGCCCCCGTTTTGGGCCTAGGAGACCACCCTGAAGCCTCCTGGCAAAAACAGACCACATGGGAGCGTGCTGCACCCTTCCATGTCCCATTTTGAGCCTAGTAGGCCTCCCTGCACTTTCCTGGGAGCCAAAATGGAGCACGTGGGGACTCTTGGAAGGGGTGGGGAGGGGACGGGCCAGCCAGCAATTTAATTACCCGTTCGCCCGAACCGGCCTGAACCGACTGAATCCCACATCTCATCACACTGCATAAGTGCTACTCTTTGTTATTGATTTGATCAAATAGGATACACTTACCTAATGAATATATACATTAGAGAATATATAGAGAAAACCTAATGTTATCTTATCTCTAAGCTATTGTAGTGGTCATGGCAATAATACCATCGTTATTTCAAGGAGTTAGCGACATATTTTGATTTCTCCTTCATTTTAAGAAAGATCTAGAAGTTTAGAGTTCATTCTGAGCTAGCCTCCTTATTTTCCTTACCCTTTTTACTGAACAATGGAGAAAACCAAGGGGGAATCTTAGCTTCAAAACTTCTCCCACTGTGGAAGTCTCTGAGGGCCACATAGGATGAACTTTGTAGTATTGTACTTGCTAACTAACATAGTTATTTTGTATTTTAATTTGACTTATTTTTCTCTCTTCATCCCTCTAAATGATGTTTGATTAATAACTTCTAGCATTCCTAAACGTCAAGATAAAAAATGTCTTTGTTCCTCAGGTCAGACTAGGATGGGATGTTTGGAGTTGGTCTTCTTATAAGAGAAAGCTGTTAGTGCTAATTGGTATCTGATTTGTCTCTCCGTGAGTTTCAAACAACTTATAACTTTCTCCCCTCATTAACATCTTAAATTTAACGTCCCTGCTTTCATTGTACCTCATTAAAGGTACATATGTTTTGTCACATGTAACATGTTTAACTGTTGTTTAACTCCATATAGCTGATTTACAATGCAAAGGAAGGGTTACTTTTGTCCTGTCCATCAACTTTTCTTTTGCATTTTCGTTGATGTGTTAAAAATAAGATGGACTGAAAGCTGAGGGTTGAGGTTTCCTCTTTGAATGATAGGAATTTTTTTTAGTCAGAATGTTCTGAATAAATCATAATAAAATGATCTTCCTATCTCGGTCTGTTTCATTGGAAAGCATGCAGGCCAAGGCACGAGTCTAGGAAGCCATATTTGTCTAACCTCTCAGACTTTGGATTCTCATCCCAGATATGCCAGTCAGTTAAGATCCTGCAGTCTCCTGATCATAGCATGGCCATGAAATCATGGTGCCAGGTTTTGATAAAAACTGCAGGGTTGTTATTAGGGAGGGGCTTCTGCAACAGAAACTACTATTAGCTAGAAATTGGGTGCACATTGAGTATCCCTGCTATCATTCCTGAGGAACTCCTGGCAGTTTAGGGCATCAACTTGCTTAGTATGTATGCTTTTTATGTTGTATATTTAAATGTTTACTTGAGCAAATAATAAAGCTTAAAATCCCTCTATTTACTGGTGTGCTTATTGTCTCTGAATCCAAAAAAGGAAAAAAAAATTGCCTGGGCACCTGATTGTTGCTCTGACACTTGGCAAATACACACATAAATTAGGAAGAATATATACAATCTAGCTGTATAATTTATAATTTAGAAGGTATTCAACTTTTCTCCCAGTGGGAAAAAAAAAAATCTGTTGCTCACAATGTTGATTTTAAATTGCTACAAAAATGTTTTCATCCTTTTTGGAAAGATCCACAAGTAGCATAAGAGTTCCTAAAATGTCTTCAGCAAATTTAAAATATATAAAGTAAACAGTAAAGCCATACATTCAACTCCCAACAAATCTGGATGGCTTACAAATAAAAAACCAAACAAAGTGAATCTCAAACAACACGTCAAACAATCTATCCAGTAAAGGTTCAATCTTCCCTCTTCCTCAGATACTGCAAAATAGACAGAGCTATAATAACTCTTCAAAATATTCAATGTATAATAACTATTCTTTTCTTTTCTTTTCTTGTACCCCATTCTCCATATCAGAAACCAAGAACCAAAATCAAATAGTTCAATGCGGTGCAAAATAACATTGAAATGAACTGGATGATTATACCCCAAGCTTGTGAATTCAGCTTTAAAGAACACAAACATCAACGTACTATTTAAATTCTTATTTCAAGGACAAGTTGATAAAGATATATGAAACGAGACAGAGAGTACGCATTAGTATTCTATAAATAATTTATTTTAACCGAACAAAATGGGAGACAAGTTATTAACCAGAAGGAAATATGTGAGATCACCTTTTATGTTCATTTTGAAGATGCAGTTTGTAAGCCACTGACTGGAATCCATAGAAATTAAAAGAGGTTGAGAAAAAGAAGGATTAGTTTAAGAGCAGTGAGGCCACAAGTATCATACATCACTGTCAGGATTAGGAACCAATCTTGTTGGAGGGTCTAAATTATCTTGATTTAGCTGCATGTATTTTTCCTTGCCATTTTAAGTGTGACTTAGCTTGTTTTCCAGAGGAGGCAATCCAATTACATCAAATTGCCTGTTTCTGATATTGTTTACTTTGAAAATCCTTGATTTATATATGTCAGATTGTTTACAGAATGATCAGTGAGGCTGAATATTTCTAGAATAATAAATCTCTATAAATAGAGGAATGAATGCTTCTCATGGAGATATTTGATGAATTGTGCCAACAGTGCCTTGTCTACCTTAGATGGGTACTAGGTTTTGCACTTACCCTGCATCTAAATGTAGATCTACAACACATGTTACGGATGTGAAAGAAATTCATTAGGAATTCCTATATTATAAAATGGTGCAATCTGTTATTTGGAGAATCACACCCCACCAATACTGGCAGGGCAAGCTACCATATATATAAACAGGGAGCAAACCTCACACTCACTAGTACTGATGATGCTAGCTTATCAAGTAATGAAATGGCTGCAAACAAATATTCAAGCTGGGGGAGCACCAAGGACTCCTTAATTTTTTTTTAAATGCAATAATATAACACCTGCACACTCTGGGTTTAGAGGGAACTGCACATCACTAACTGTTGTGTAGTTCCCACATAGCTCCCTTTTTGTGGTGGCCTAAAATAATTTAGCTTAAATTAGCAACTTTTATTAATTTATTCAAGCCCACCTAATCCATGTGATTTAAATCCAAAGTGATTTAAAAACCTAAGGATGTCAATTAGGACAGAAGTTAAAATCAATATTTTTTCAGGTTTGAATAACACTAGTGTATAAAAGCTTAGCGGTTAGATGCAATAGGAAAAAATAAATGTACACATTAGCATTATGTTAATAAAGGCTAGAAAAAATAATGGTTATGATCAAGCGATGGTTGAATTTTTTAAGATTTAGTAATTTAATACGAATCAATTAAAGGCATTCAACTTTCCAATTAAAATGAAGCCTAACATTTTACACTTTGGCTAAATGATAATAATGGCAATTTATAAATTAGATGGACCAACAAATTAATTGCAATGTACTTTTCTTGTAAAATAATAATAAAAAACACCTTTTCGTTAAGATGTTATAGTTCAATTTTAGTCCATGTGCCATTCTTTTAGTTAATTGTACCTTGGAAAAATAGATTTCTGAAGTAGGAACATTAAGGGAAAACAACTCCTATGTACTGTAAATGTATACATGAATGAGTGACATACTGCTTGAACAAAAGCATTATATCCAATTAATTTACTTATAAACTGGTTTAATTTTTCCAATGCAAGTTTAAACTTTCTGATATTATAATTGCAACGGTAGTGTGTGTTTAACCTTTCATAGATAGGCCCTAACAGCAATGGCAATATTATGAGCCGGATGTTTTTATGTCTGTGATTATGAGGTCATCAAAATAATCACTCAGAATGTTGCCTATCCTTAGTTGGTCAAGAGAAATGGATCCTTAAGGAAAGACATGGGACACGAGGAGAATAGGAGGCTAAAGAAAACCTCAGAGTAGATCAAGAGAGATACAAGACAAAAAGGAAACAAAATATTAGCAACTATCTTTAGGTAAGAATGTATAGATTTTGAGTGTTAACATCCAATTTTTTTTTTTTTTTATGAATTCTGTAATTTTGGGAGTCTTCCTTGTCTTCTTTCTTTGTGTATGGGAACTATATATATTTACGGGAGATATCTGTGTAATTCCCATACACATACATGCACACATACTTGTGTGTGCGCGTGCATGTGTGTATGCATACATACATACATACACACACACAAACACACACACGTGTATGGGAATAGAATGGTGGGCTCCACTTTATCATGACTCTTTATATATATAGACAAAGCTGGCCATATTATATATATCCTGAAAAGTTCTGAGGCTAGGAAGACTTCACTAGGAGCCTTGTTGGGTTACAGTGACTGAATAATGTGTTTAATTTATGTCACTGACACTGTTGGCTAAGGAGGGAGATTATCAAGGATAAAAAACTAAGTAGTCATCATTTCTAGATGATCCTCTTTGGAGTTGGTAAATAAGTTAATATTAAAACATAGCTAAGATGGGGATATCAAATAGAAGCTTACACTCCTTCAGCCTGCTAGATAGTATATTCCAAAATATGACTAAGCTGGATCCTTTTCCTGATTTTCTTGCTGACCAAACTACAGCTGTGCATTGAGCCTTCTCTGTGGCTACTGTAATTGCATTTAATTTTAATGTCTTGATGTGGTTATTTGGTGTGGGGGTTTCTTTTATTCAAATGGTAGCTGCTTTTAGGATCTTTCTTGGGAGCAATCTAAGTTGAACCAATTGGATCTTATGGGCCGTCTGTTTTTAATTGGCAATTTTTCTAATTTTTTGTTTTAAACATGTAACACAGATGGTATACCTGGAAAAATGTCTATTTGCGTCTGGAGTATTTTCACCAAAGACTGGGCTCTTGGAGTTCACGAAATTGCTCAGTCATCGCCATTTAAACCATTTGAGCCTCCTACCTTGCCCTCATTTTAAAATTAGCAAGTAGTCTCTTGTTGTATGGTACAGGGTGGTCTTAAATCAGAATTGCCATAAAAGGTAACTACAGTTGGTTGATGGTCACCATCATCCTCCATCATGTAAGCTCAGATGTCTGAAAATAAGATGATATTGTCTGTTGAGACACATATGTAATTCAGGGGATTTTATTCTAAAAATTAGCATTTAGGATTGAAACTAGCATTAGCATTAAACTAGCATTCCCTTAGATCACTTCATATAAAGTGATATATGAAGCCACTGCCTTTGGTTCCTAGTATATGAAGATTCCATGTATAGGTAAAGGAGATCAATTTAGAGACCACCATGTTCATTTTAGAGTCTCTTGTTTGCCAGAGTGGGCCATTTAATAAATAATCCTCAGGTATAGGTATAATCATACAAAGAAGTTCCCATAATAGCATAAAAGTCCTCCAATAGGATCACATAGCTTTGAGAAGTTTTATATTTATCTCTAAGACTACCTTTTCTAATTGCACTCAGATGTCAGGGGAGAAGTGGGGAAAGGAATAGGAAAGTAGATGTACAGTTAGCCACACAGCTTCAGATGATTTATACTTAAATTGAATATCTAAAAGATAGAAGGGATCTTCTCTGAGGGTCAGTTCCTACTGTGGGCAGCCCAATTCTGCCTTCGCAAGTGCACATATTTCCCCAGAGGCTACCCTTCTGTCTTGAATTTCTGCACGGCACCATGATTTGAAGCCTAGTAGGTGAACATTTTCATCACTGGTAGTTAACCATGTCTCTTGGAGTACTATGATGTTGAACCTGGAGAGGAATTCCATCAGATCTCCATTTGACACTATGGTCTTCCATCCAGTTACATTTCCTTATTGGTAGTTGAATAGAATTTCCTTGTTTATTACCAGAAGGGGTAACTCACGATGTATTGAGGTCCGTGGTTTGATAGTATGATTCATGCAGTCTTCTACAGGTGAGATGCAGTTCAAAATTCCTTCAGTACCTAGGAAGGTGCACTGGTTGTAATTTGGCATACCTTTGCTGCTCTTTTGCTACTCTGTGGAGGCAGGTAGTTTTCTAATTGTTTGCACATGAAATAGTGAACATTGGCAAATTGTTGTTTCAAGTCTATATCATTGGCCAGAGGAGCTGGACTCAGCCCTGGGCGATGATGGTCTTTCTGCTTTAGGGGCTACCTTTGTCATACTTTTCTGTGATTCCTAAAGGAGAAGTTTGCCTGGAAAGATGGAGAATATTCAGTTATTGGATGTGTTGGATTGCAAATATCCATTGATGTTCCTGGTGTGGTTCACCACTTAATTCTAGTTGTGCTTCCCATAATTTTATGTAGTCACAACCTTCCTCTTAACTATAAACAACAATCATTTTTTTAATCCTCTGAAATTTATGAATGTTGTGCTATTTTAACACAAGGGTGAAGGAATCTGGATCTGTTCTAGGATCTCAGTCTTGATGCTCAACTTATCTAGGTTCCACAAGTCAGAAGAACAGGCCAGGAGGCCAACAAGTCCTCTCTCTCTCTTTCTTTTTTAATAATTGTATTGGTTTATAATATAGCACACAAAAAAATTCCAAAAGCAAATAGTAGGAAAAATAGGGAAGGGAAAACAGAAAGGAAAAGTGTGGACAAGGGTCAAAAAAGAAAGAAAAGGCACTGACTTCCGATCCCTTTGGTGCAGTAGAATAGAGTAATAACATCAAACCACAACTTTTCACTTTTATAGAATAGTTTAAACTAGACATTTCTATAACAACATATCTATCTAATCGGTAAAATCCAAAATAAAGTTTCATTTTTTTTCTACCTCAAGTACAAAGTTCAGAAGCGGTTTCCAGGTAGAAACAAAAGTATTTGTGCTTTTTCCCTTGATCAAAACAGTCAATTTAGCCATCAACTTTTGCAGCCATTCGTCCATTGTCGGGGTTGAAATGTCCTTCCATTTTTGTGCATAAAGTAGTCTTTCTGCCATCAACAGGTATAGTATCAAAGTTCTAATGTTGGCTCGAGTGAGGAACAAAGTGGGGAAAAAAGTGCAAATGTCTTTATTGCCACCCGCCGTCTCTCCAACGAAGCTAATACATTCAAAGCTGGCATTGAGAACAACTGCTTCTCCATGTCTTTTAAGCCCCGTGGGTTTCCCTCCACCAATGGCACATAGTGGTTTGTGTGACGTTACGGCAGCCGCCAATCGGCACGCCCAGGAGCTCCTTGCCTCGCCTCAAAGCCCCTCCTCCACACACCGTGCACCCTATACCTGACCACCTATACCCACCACCTCCCCATGCACAGTCCATCCAGAATCCCCTCTCCCCACTGTTAAGCTTGTCCATCCAACATCAGAGTAAGCATGTAATGGATTCGGGAGTCTCCCTCCTCTGGTTGGCTGGGTTCAGGCTCGACATCCAATTTTTTTCCCAACTTTTTTTTCCATTAAGCCCAAAAGAAAAGTTTCTGATTTTATCTTTATATTCACTTTAAGAATTTACTGATTAGAATATGAATGCTACTCCAATGTTACTTTGCTTTGTCACCTGTCCACTGTAAATGAAAAAAAAGGCCCCTGTTTACATTTACATTTCCAAGATTCATTTCAAATGCCTTTATACATCCTTGATAACTTGTCTGGAGTTAAATATCAACAATACATCATCTTATAATGAACTGGACATAAACTGTTTCAACTCCTACCCTCAAAATGACGCTATCGAGCACTGCACACCAAGACAACTAGACATAAGAACAGTTTTTTCCAAAACGCCATCACTCTGCTAAACAATAATTCCTTCAACACTCAAACTAGTTACTAAGTCTGCATTATTATTAATCTTCTCACTGTTCCTATTACCCATCTCCTCCCACTTATGAATGTATGATTGTAACCTTGTTGCTGGTATTCTTAAGATTTATATTGATTGTTTCCTAATATGATTCGATTGCTTATTTTTTCCCTATGACTATCATTGTGTTGTACCTTATGATTCGTGATGATTGTATTTTTTATTTTATGTACACCAAGAGCATATGCACTGAGACAAATTCCTTGTGTGTCCAATCACACTTGGCCAATAAAGAATTCTATTCTATTTTATTCTATTCAATTATAGAATTTTTCTTTTAAATTGTAATTTAATGTAAATTTGAAACCTTTCTTCCACATGTTCTCCCATTGTTCAAGCATTACATTATATCCAAAATTCCTTGCCCACTGAATCATACAATGCCTTTACATGATCACTTTCCAAATTTAAATTCAATAACGTTTCCCAGACCTTAGCAATAATATGTTCATCACTACCACACAGTAAGATTTCCAATTCATTTTTAATGAAGTCAAACCCATAACTCTTTTTGTCTAATTTAACTCTTTCTTTCATTTGTAGATATGTAAACCAATGGCAGACATGTCCTTCGGATTCTAGCTCCTCAATAGACTTTGAGGATAGGATCATCAAAGTTAAAAGATATTATTTTACCATAAGTCCACTAGTCTGGCTTCATTACCATTTCTTTTTTATATAAAAAAAATACCTCCTGTGGGGAAATCCAAAAGTCCTCTCTCCATGTTATTGCAGTTGCCTTGAGCAGTTGATAAAACCAAATTGATTAGCAGCTTTGTTACTTGACGTGTTGAACTAAAGTTTCTCTCAAATCATCCAGCCTTTGAATAATGTTAGCTTGTTCCAAGACTGACAAGGCTCTGAAAGAATTAATTAGGTTTCCTTCCAGATGGTCATCTCTGCACTATTTAACTGTAGGTAGCTCAGATTGTTTGCCTTTGGAAGTCTTCTCTTGTGGGCAGAGCTAGTAGAATGTTTTTGAGATTATCTTGAACCTCGGTGGCACAGTGGTTAGAATGCAGTACTGCAGGCTACTTCTGCTGACTGCCAGCTGACTGCAATTTGGCAGTTCAA
>JANHFM010007016.1:18637-28822 GCA_032468115.1 Grayia smithii
GGCTCAAGGTTGACTCATCCTTCCATCCTTCTGAGGTGGGTAAAATGAGGACCCAGATTGTTGGGGGCAATATGCTGGTTCTGTAAACTGCTTAGAGAGGGCTGTAAAAGGACTATGAAGTGATATATAAGTCTAAGTGCTATTGCTATTACTATTGCTAAATGACCACTGGACACCTGTTTCTCACATTTTCCCACACGTGAGTTTTTCTTTGGTCGCCACACTCTTTCTTGATGTAGGGATAAAGTTGCCCATAACTTCCCTGACAACCACTTCTAGGGCACGCTTGGCACTCTTTAGCCATGTTGCCATTTGACTGATTTTCAAAAAGCTTTACAAAGACGTCTTTTAAAAGAGTCCACTTGTTGTTAACTCTGGACAACAGCTCAAAAAATAGAAAGGACACTTAAGGGCTGTCAGCAGGCTCTATCTGGTTAAAATGTCAATTGTATTTTCTTTCTTTATCAGCTGTGTATTCCCACCATCCTGTGTGAGCTGTGCAGTGCTGAGCAGATTGCAGCAGTGTGTTCAAATTAAGGGGAAGCATCCATGGGAGAGGAGAGATCTATGAACTATTGGCTTTTGATTTCTGCTTGAAAGTCCTACTCTAAAGAATACTATCCAGTGGAGAGATTGGAGCACACTGGATTACTTACAGGGCTGCCTGCTTTTTTTGTGAACTTGGTTGTAGCTTGTGTTGCAAAATGCATATAATGTCTCCTTCCCCCACCCCCATGATGATCAGTGATGTCCAGGAGTTTTTTCTTGTCTTTCTACACATAGAAGGTTCCAACAGAGTAGCACATCGAAAGCATGAACAGTGTGGTAAATGAAAAGTAAAACAGGCTTGACAAACACATAAAACTAACATACATGCAGAAAACTATTTAAAAATGAGATTTCTATTCCATTTGAGAATCCAGATGTCTTCTAAAATTATATCTAGGCCAAATATAATTCCAGGGATCAGAATAATTTTTTTCTATTGGATTTAAATGATAGTTGAAAAAGTCTCCAATTATATATTAAAGACACTAATGATTTCCTAATTAAAAGATTTACCTCAAATAAATACCAAAATAACTATTACACTTGTTAAGTGAATATCTCTTTTCTTTAGAACATGCAACCTTTCCTGAGCTGAAGTTATGTTCAAAAACCATCTTGGTAGTGCACTCCTCATACTGCATAAGGACAGAATAAAGAAGTCAAGAGAGCCAGGAGGAAAATGAAGCTTAATTGAATTTCAATGTCATTAAAATTAAATTAGTTAAATACAGTTTATGTAATTACTCCCTCTGTATTTCATAACTTCACCTTCCTGTTATATGAAAAA
Organism: Grayia smithii; assembly: GCA_032468115.1. Lineage (NCBI taxonomy): Eukaryota > Metazoa > Chordata > Lepidosauria > Squamata > Grayiidae > Grayia > Grayia smithii. The sequence goes on from JANHFM010007016.1 coordinate 19,974, forward strand.
TTACACTTTCAAATCAATATTTCAATGGTCTCTGAGGTCTACAATTTTTCAGCAATACTTTAATGGGTTCTTAGCTCAATAAGCAAAATATGGGGTCGGGGCGGAAAAGGGACAGGTAGCCTTGGGACCACACATCACAGATCCCAGTTATACAGCAACATATTGCAGTGCACAGTTCTGGGATTTGGGATGTAAATGAGTTCTACCGTGCCAACATTTTAAGGTTCCTTCTGTGAGCTTATCAATTTAGCAATGCTAGTTACTATGGATAGCTATGGATGCAGAGAGAGACTTAACACCATAAGCTCTCCACCTGTGCGACATCACTTTCTCTACAACAAATAGCACACTTTGGAATTTTCTGTTCTAGATGATTCTATAACTGTCACCTTGGCTGCTGCATCCAGTTTCCAAGCAGCAGGAAGATTGTGGAAGCTGAAATAGTTTTGCTTTGTAATATCTATTTTTAATTTTGCTGTCCTCTCTTCAAAATACATGTTGTTCTAGTCAGGGTCAATTGGATGTTTTCAGCCTAGGCGCTAAACTTGTCTCCCTGCAGATACAGGGAGACCCTGGGCAGTGTGCTAGAAATATGATAGCATTGTTGGCCTACTTTTTTGAAGCAGGTTTGGGGAATTTGCAGGGAGGGGTTAAGGATGGGAATGAGATTATTTGAGGGCAGTGAAGCCTTGCCTTTCCAATCCATTCTTTACTTTAGCATTTTTGAGCCGAAAATCATACTATCAACTCAGCCACTGAAACTTGGCAGCATGAACTTGGGGCAGGGGTACAAGTAGGTCCCAAAGAGACTACCTGCAGTCATTTTCTACTGGTCTGTCCATTTACAGAATTAAACTAGGATCTACCTTTATGGGATACAGAGTCAAATTTCCAAAAACATTGTTTGATGCTACAAACATTTTCTCTCATGAGCATGCTTAGACAGGCAGTATGTGAGTGTGTTTTACCTCACCATGTATAAATAGCTTGTCAAAATTCTTCTTTATATTTGTGGCAGAAAAACATATGTCAGTATGAAGAGACACTTTATATAAATGGGAGAAAAAGGCTCTCCTTTATTTTTTTGGTCTATAACGGTAACATCCCTTGTTTTGCATCTTTCAAGAGTATATATATATATATATATATATATATATATATATATATATATATCTTTATAAATGACAACAGCAGCACCTGCCTGGCAATTTGTCCACCATTTTGTATTGGCCACAAAGAGTTAATTCAAAGCTAACAATGTCACTTCAGGGCATTGTAAAGAAGAAAAGATAGCCACCACAAAATAAATAAGCTATTGTAAGTAAACAAACAAAGCTCAACAAAATTTTTTTTTTGTAGAGTGGCTGCCTTTTTCTGAAGAAGTGAGAAAACTCTTAGCAATGCTATTGGGGAAAATATATTCTGATAGCCCCACTTGTATATGTATATCCATGCATACATGTCACATTTATGATATTACATTGTTTTTATGGTCCAGTCTTTATACTGATTATGTCTTCTCCTTCATCAGATTATGGCATCATCAAATGAAGAACTTCATTCTGACAGTAGCTTTTTATCCCTGACTGGGGCAGGAAATGAAAACACCACCGTGCCAACTGATGGACCTTCAGACTCAAGATGTCCCATCTGCTTAGAAAGAATACGGAATGTGGCCTTCTTAAATCCTTGTTTCCATAGATTTTGTTTTGCCTGTATCCTAGAGTGGTCAGACAGGAAGGCAGAGTGCCCACTCTGCAAGCAACGTTTCCATTCTTTCTTTCACACTATAAGATCTGACACAGACTTTGAGGAATACATTGTTCCTTTTGAAAATGCATCCTATAGCATGTGTGGGGAGAGGTCAGCAACTAATCAAAGATCTGAAACACTACCAGATAATGGGATCTTATATGGAGGCTATTCAGGTCCCCAATCACAAGATAGGATAAGAACGCTTGATGAGCTGATGAGACAACTTGGAATAAGGAGGTCAACTCATCCTGGAGGAATATCCATCGGACAAATTCGAGAGCAGGCTTCACTGCAGTTCAGAAGAGCTCTATATCAGTTAGGAGTTCGTGTCAGGAATGTCCAAAGTGGAGGATTTTATAGAGATATATCAGCAGATTTTTTTCACAGGAATCCTGTCCGCCTCAACCGGTTAGTGCCTTGGTTGAAGCGTGAGCTGCGGGTACTGTGTGGAACACATTCATCATTAATCAATAACATACAGCACATCATTCTGAATAACATAACTATTTATGATCTGGACAGTCAAGCATTTGCTGATGTGATTCAGCCTCACTTACTCCATTACACCAATCACTTCTTACATGAATTCATTAATTTTGCTCGTTCTCCTTTCAACATTAGGGCTTATGACTGGCGAGCCAGTTATGATGTTCCCTTCCCTATACATGATGATAGGTTTCAGTCCTATTCATCTTTTACTACCTCTTCTTCAGAAGATGAGGAGGAGGAAGGAGAAACAGAAGACTCAAATGAGAATGATGGGGAAGTTGGAGAAACAATGTCAAGCGATGAAGAAGAAACTTGGGATGATGAAGTTGAGGAATCAACTAGTTCCAGTTTAGACCATATTCTGGATGATTTTTTTCTTCCTTTTGGATCTTCTGATGGGGAACTTGTAAGAAATGAAGACAATGTGGATGCATTTGTCCAAGCTGATGGGCATTTAAGTACCCACAATGGACACTGTCCATCAAACAAATATGTTCTGAATCAATTAGAAGAGAGGGCGCCAATACTAGGCAAATCCATCCCAGGCTGTAAGGAGAGAGCAGAGATCAATATAGCTGAAGTGCAGGGGGAGGATGATGATGATGAAGAAGAAGAGGAAGAAGAAGAGGAGGAGGAGGAGGAGGAGGAGGATGAAGTGGAAGAAGAGGAGGAAGAGGAGGAGGAGGAGGAGGAAGAAGAACTAGCACATAAGCAAGAGGTCTTGAGAAGTGTTGATTTTGTTGATGGCCTTTCTAATGGTCCAGGGCCAGGTATGCCTAATGTTGGCCAGCTTGTTAGCAGTAACCATACATCAAACACTCTGCAACTTCCATCCCAAGAACAAGCAGAAAAGGGCACGGAACAGACCTCATTACAACAACACAATTTAGTTAGTACGAAAGTGATCCATCACAAAGGAGAGATTATTGTCATTGAGATGCTTCAGCCCCAAACTGAAGACTTTTTGGTTATTGAACACATTGAACTAAAAACAAGAGAAAAGGATGATTCTGGTCAATTGCTTTGGCAAGGCGAAGAAAGGGTTAAATCTGCAGAATTGCAGGCTTCTACTGAGATCCCTCCAAGTGGTTCTGCTACCAAGTGGGAACCTGGATGTTTTTCATGTATTAAAAGACCATGATTTGTACATCAAAAATTTCAATCCAATAGCCCACAAGAGAACTTTTGAACTAGTTCTCTTACTCAAGTTTTACATGTTATGCTCAATCCAATAAATTCATATAAATGAAAAAAAAATGTGCTTAATGTATAATGGCCAAAAACTGGTAGAATCTTAAGAAAAAACACTGATAGTAATCCAAGGCCCATTGTATTAGTTACCTCAAATGTTATAGAGAAAAATGTACAGGGGATGAAATTTAACATGTTCTAAAAAAGTTTTTTTTTTTGAAGGATTTTTGAAGCCATAGTTATGTGACAGTGTTCTTAAATTTTTAAATTGAAAGTGGTGCTACTTACATACGTTGTACAGTGCTAGATCATTCTTTGACAGCAGAGAACATTCCTGGAGATGCTTTATGATCCCTGTATAATTTTTATGAAATATCTGTATATATTTATATATTCATTAAAAATAGACTATCACTTTCCCTATGTTTTGTGTGGGTTCATTGGAAACTGGACTGCACAGAAAGAGCAACTCAAATGGTACAAATTATTCTATTGCATTGTAGATTGAATTAGAATTAATACATTTCCTACTAAATTTGGATTCTTTTCTAGATTCGTTATTCTTTTCTCACATGCTAAATGGGGCTCAAAGGGAAATTAATTAGTACATAGGGAGTACTCATATAACTATTTAACCAATGCAATATTATTTTTAAATTAAATCACTATTTTATGGAGAACTATTTTTATGAGTGTGCTACCCTAAAAACCATTTGATTCACACTGATTTGTACAAATCCTTTGTCCACTCTCTTACTTAGTATAAAGGCTAAGAATGAAGGATGCTTGGTTAGAATCAGGTTGCATGGTTCTCTTCACCAGCCTAGTTTAATTCTTGCCATTTAGTAGACACGTGCAAAGGGCTTTTTAGTTTTTTGTCTTCCACTGCAACTTGAAAAAAAGAGAATATTGGAGGGTGTGTTTTTTTCAGTTATAGGGTGAGCAATTAATTATTGTGTGCTATATGCAAACACAGTAAATTTGTCATACAATGTTTGCCAACAAACATCACAATTCATTAAAAATACATGTTCTATCCCTAGATCACTGTGGAACCTATACTACAGGGATGAAATCCAGCAGGTTCTAACAGGTTCTGGAGAACTGGTACCAGAAATTTTGAGTAGTAAGGAGAACCAGCAAATACCACCTCTGGCTGGCCCCAGAATGGGGTGGGAATGGGGATTTTATAATATACTTCCCCCAGGGAGGGGAGGGAATGGGAATTTTACACTATCCTTCCCCTGGAGTGGGGTGGGAATGGAGATTTTGCAATATCCTTCCCCTGCCATGCCCACCAAGCCACGCCCACAGAACCGGTAGGGAAAAAATTTGGATTTCACCCCTGCTATACTATTAGAAACCTATAGAATCCAAGTCAAATAAGAGTAATTAAGCATAGTCTTCATAGTTGAAGCTGTAAATAATCCATTATGGGAACATTTGGAAATAAATTAAGTTTTCAAATGTCAGAATAGAAACAATTGTATATAAACAATTAACAAATGGTGCAAGTGGGGGCAGAGGTTCAAATTAAACTAAAGGACACATTTTGTGTGTGTGTGTGTGTGTGTGTGTGTGTGCACCACAATGGGTGAGATATTTTTCTCTAATGGCTGACAGTATTGGATGGTCCTAATCAGATGAAGGAAGTATCCATTTGTTTTAGATGATCTTGTCCTCTCAACAATATGGATAGCAACAGAAAGTATCAAATTGCTACAACAATGGCTAAAAATAGTAATAATAAAGAGATTTTTTAGTAAACATGACTAAAGCTACCATATGTCCAGAGCTTGCAGATATTTTATTTTTCTTAGCCAAGATTCATCCATGAGGGAATTAAAAATATATTGAAATGTCTGAGGCTGGAGCATACAGTATGCCTGCAAAAGAAAACAGTGGTGCTATAGTTTCTAGCTATCATTTCTGGGAAAGTATATCATCCCTTTTGCTTTTTGATTGGTGCATAAAGGGAGGAGGGAGTGATTAGCAATTATATAAACAGAGGTCCAGTATTGCTACTCATGAGGCATCAACAAATGCTACCCATTGCTTTGGCTGCTTTGTTTTTTTTGTTGGCTTTCTTTTGAGAGAGAATTTTTCTTCAGGGGAAAAAAAAATCATTCAAATTGTTAAAATGGCATGGTGTTTTGATTCATGCTGCAAAGTGCAAACACTTGTATAATAGCAAAGACCTATGATTTCATGCAGCAAAGTATGATTTCAGTAGTTTTGTGATTTCACACCACAAACATTAGGTGGTGAAACTTGTACTTTTCTATAGCAAACACAGATTTCAGCAGCAAAAAGTTTGATTTTGAAACTCTGGTTCAAACCCAATCATCCCTGGGCAACTGGTTTAATGAGACTTTTGCATTTTTACTGTCAAAGAGGAACAAAACTAATTATAGGCTTTTGTGTTACTCATCGTTCTGTAAGCCACTTTCTTCCCTTTTTAAAAAAAATATTTTTTTTCCTATAATTTTCTTTTATTTTAAAAATACAAATAGGAAACAATGTAGAAAAAGTCAGAAAGCTACACAGTGTTGGAAACAATAAAAAGTGAAGAAGAGGAAGAAGAAAAAATAGGTAAAGAAATGACTTCTAATCTTCTTTACAACATAGACATATTTGAGACTATTCCCCTCCCTTCTCCCCACATTCGACCCAAATTAATCAATAAAACCAGAAATCACCAGCTAATTTTTATCCATTTTCCACAAAAAGTCCTGAAAGAGTTTTGAGTTAAACTACTCTCTTCTCTAAGGAACTCTTTTTCAAAAAATAAAATATTGTAATCCTAACTTTAATTAACTTCACCCTCTTTGTGGTTAGGTTGTTTGAAGTCCAACTGAAAGTTAATTATGGATAGAACATCTGCTTAACGGAGTAAGCACACATACATATGTGTGTGCACATGAGAAAACAAATTAATACATTAGGTCATGGGTATCAAAGAAGACGAGGTTCAGAATGCACACTCATTACCCTGAGAAAAGAGCAGTTAAACTGTAAGTCAAGTATAAAGATATTTATAGATTGTTTCCAATTAGCATGCACTTCTTGTTATATTTCTATGAGCTTGATTAGAATCAATGATAATGTTTTACAGCAAAGCAAGCAATGTTCTGAATAGCCAGCGACTGGTTTAGGCCATCTCTGGAAACAATCTGTATACCGTTTTTAAAAAGTTAAATTAGTCCCTTTGGTTTAAGATTCAGACAACTTGTCCAGGTTTTAACCTGACCCATGATTGCTTTGCAGCAGTGGTGAAATCCAATTTTTTTTACTACCGGTTCTGAGGGCGTGGCTTGGTGGGTGTGGTGTGGCTTGGTGGGCGTGGCTTGGTGGGCATGGCAGGGGAAGGAAACTGCAAAATCTCCATTCCCACCCCACTCCAGGGGAAGTATATTGAAAATCTCCATTCCCACTCCACTCTGAGGCCAGCCAGAGGTGGTATTTGCCGGTTCTCCAAACTATTCAAAATTTCTGCTACCGGTTCTTCGAACTGCTCAAAATTTCCACTACTGGTTCTCCAGAACCTGTCAGAACCTACTGGATTTCACCCCTGCTTCGCAGTAAGCAAGGCTGTAGGTGCTGAAACCCCTTTGTTACATATTGAGACTGTCAATCATTGAGATACGAAGTTTCCACCGAGGTCTGCCGTTTGGGCGGGAGAATATTGAACGCTGATTGGTTAATGTACACTATATAAGAGAGCTTTGCCAGCGAGTGTTCACTGGTTGCAAAGGATTGTAAATAAAGAGCTGTTGTTGAAAGTCACTCTCCGAGTCTTCCTTCACCCGATCTAACACCCTTTTTACTCTTCACCTGTTCATGTGCCCCATTCCATCTCTTGCAGACTTGGCCACCTTGGACAGCAAATTCTGAAGGCAGTTCTGCTTACAATCATTTAGATTCAAGTAAAATATTCCTTGCAATCCCACATCCTGTTTTATCTGTGACAGCAGGTTGGGTCACCGAATGTAATGCTAAATCTGAAACCAGAGAGAATCCAACAGGCATATGAGGATATCACACAAGTTTAGTGTTTATCTGCATTCAAAATGCACTTTTTAGAATTACTTATCCAGAATTCTCTGTATACAGCCAAGAGGGGAAAAAACAGCAGAAGAAGAACAACACAGAAAGAGTGAAGCAGAAATGTATGAGATCAGTGTTCTGGCTCTTCTTTCAAGTTGTTATTTGTTTTATTTATACCCCGCCTTTATTATTTTATAATTAACTCAAGGTGGTGAACATTTCCAACACATCTTCCTTCCCTTATTTTCTCCCACAACAATGACCCTGTAAGGTGGGTTGGGCTGAGAGAGAGAGAGAGTAACTGGCCCAAAGTCACCCAGCTGACTTTCATGCCTAAAACAGGGCTTGAACTCATGGTCTCCTGCTTTCTAACTTGCTGCCTTCACCACTAGACCAGTCTGATTTTTTTCTTTGGTTATGTGGGGAGTATGTGGGGAGGTTTGTATTAAGGCATCAATTTACATTTTAGGGATTGTTTTATGGCATAGTTATGTCATGATAAGCCCCATACCATCCCAGCACAAGGAACTTCTTCTTCTTCATCATCATCATCATCATCATCATCATCATCATCACAACACTGATCCGAAACAAAAGAATGGCAGCCATTCTCATGTCTTGATTACTTAGTAATACTAAGTAATCTTTCCCAGCCAGAAGCTCGAAGGACCCAGAGTTGGTTCTAAGTAGAATAAATTTTTGTAAAGCTACATTGCCTCCACTTTTTTCCCCATGATGAGATTTATTTTCTCCATGGGCAAAACCAGAGATCTTTTTAGGTTTTAACATCCAGATGTGAGATTATGATGAACAAAGTGAAAAATGAGTTTTCTCACATTTAGAGTCAACTAGGACCCTTGTAGACTTTTTTGTATGAAACAGAAAAAAATGCATTTGTGGTTTTGATGATGGGGAAAAAGAATTGGATAACAGAAAAAAGTATAGGGGTGTTTTTTTTTCTTTTTGTAATCATAGAGTAAGAGATAATTTAGTAATTGTACTTATATATTTACTGCAAAGGAAATCAGAAGCTTCTTTCTGCTTTTTTTTTCTTTTCAATTCTTTTTTTCTGCATTTTTGCTATTTTCAGTTTTTAACTTTCATTACTGCTTCTGCTCTTCATTACTTTCTGTTTGTTTTTAGGACTTTTGTAAAACTTTAATTTAAAAAAAATGTACAAAGAAAAGTGATTTTTTTCTTTTATGTGTTCAAATGCTTTACTATAATCACTGACCAGCTTTTTATATAATTTTGGTGAGAGGTTACATTATTCTTTATGCATTTAAGTGATCAGTTCAGTTAAGCTGCCAAAAGAGCCTCAGTGGTGCACTTAGCTAGTGCACTGCTAAGTGTTTCCACTTAGATCC